>SDVV010044317.1:0-10167 GCA_016164225.1 Gammarus roeselii
ATCAGCTGATAGGCAGGTGTTTAAATGTGAGAACATCATTCGATAGGCAGGAGTTTAAATTTGAGAATATCATTTGATATGCAGGAGTTTAAATGTGAGAACATCATTTGATAGGCCGGTGTTTTAATGTGAAAACATCATCTGATAGGCAGGAGTTTAAATGTGAAAACATCGTTTGATAGGCAGGAGTTTAAATGTGAGAAAATCATTTGATAGGCAGGAGTTTTAATGTGAGAACATCATCTGATAGGCAGGAGTTTAAATGTGAGAACATCATTTGATAGGCAGGAGTTTAAATTTGAGATCATCATTTGATAGGCAGGAGTTTAAATGTGAGAAAATCATTTGATCGCTGGAGTTTTCATGTGAGAACATCATTTGATAGGCAGGAGTTTAAATGTGAGAAAATCATTTGATAGGCAGGAGTTTTAATGTGAGAACAACATCTGATAGGCAGGAGTTTGAATGTGAGAACATCATTTGATAGGCAAGACTTTAAATGTAAGAACAGCATCTGATAGGCAGGAGTTTAAATGTGAGAACATCATTTGATAGGCAAGAGTTTGAATGTAAGAACAACATCCGATAGGCAGTTGTTTAAATGTTAGAACATCATCTGATGGGCAGGAGTTTGAATGTGAGAACATCATCTGATGGGCAGGAGTTTGAAGACAAAACACTACTGAATTGAAGATGTTGTTTGCCTGAAATGACAGGAATGACAGATTTTAATTTGTTACTTCTATTCATCCTTTATTAATACTCTTATCGTTACGTCGAATCTGAAAATTTGTTTGCCGGAAGTTAGTGGAAATTACATGGTATTCGTGTTTTCAGATAGGTATATGAACTTGTTTATAGATTCCCCTGTACACAAAAAATATTTTTAAAAACCTAACCACGCCAGTATGCTCCGAAAATTTTGCGAATTTCAGGTTTCAGGTTTCATAACAGCGTGCTAATGAACACGGAAAATACCTTCCCACCCCCATGAAAGTTCTGGCTAAGCGCCTCCAACTACGACCGTGGACTTGGCTTTACATGTGATTTAAACTTCTCGACCACACTTTTTTAAATAACTCTGATAATTAGCGTGTTCTAAATTGACGGTACAAATGAATAATTCAAAATTTCTGAAAAAAAACAACTGCGATTGATATATGAGGCTCAGAGGAAACTTGGTCTACTGATTTGTATTAGAAGCTTGAGCGGAAATACATAATAAAGTCCAGATGTGCTCACATGGTATATGACCTAATTGGTATCATCACATGCTACGGTCGATTTACTATTCAAACTTTTATCATCAAATAGTTCCCTTCAACTTTATATCATCAGAAAAATCCACTCAGTTACAGCTGTTCTATTGTACTTTGAACTTAAAAATATTTTGTTCTGAAATTCGACTGCATTACTTGTCATCGTCAATACACAAGCCGCTCTAAAAGGTTACATCGTCTTCAAAACACATGCCTTTCTATAAAGTAAGAACACAATATACTAAAGGCTTTCGGTAAATTTTTCGGTGAATTCGATGGTAATCGACGAATGCTAAATAAATGACACATAATCGATGTGATGAATATCCGCATAGACAGCCTGAATATATCCAATTACGGCCAGTCCCCAGTTTAAAAAAAAAAGATTATTAGGCGTCAAATACTGAATACAGAAGTCTAATGAAACCTGTTAAAATTTCCAGCACCCGGTGCATGAATTTTTTTTGTTACCTATTTCGGGAAAAAATAAGTATGAAACCGAAATTGGCAGCTAAATTCGCATAGTGTGCGAGTCATTTGCTAAAATTTAAAGCAGACCATTAAAAAAAATCAGATATTAATTATAAGAAGAAGAAAGCACTTGTGACACTTCAAATACTGATATCTGCATGAAATGGTTATGATATACTTAATCAGCTTAAAAATATGCTGAATATATGTTATTTTCGTAGAAATCGGACACAGTTCGCTTGTTTGAAAAGATCCGACAACCTTTTAGCGAAGACGCTTGATGACAGCGACAGTAAACGCAAAATGAATGATTTATGACGGTAACATTTGATCACCGATAAGGTCAGACAGATTATCATCCTTAGGGCACTCAATCACAATGCCATCCAATTCGAGCGTTTCTCCTGCCCTTATCACCTTTAAGGCTTTGGTACCCTTTTTTTATAATACCACTCGCAGCAATTATGCCGATCTCTATGCGCTCCAAACATTCGACTGTGCATTTCTATCGTAGAACATCAGTCCCAAACAGCATTTCAAATTATTCATTATTCACAAACTGCTCATTTTATTCTTCTCTAAATGTTTGTACAAGCATCTTCCCGGCGAAGTGTCTAAAAAGTTTCGGTTTTCTCGAAGACGCCTCACCAAATATCTCTGCTCTACGTACTTTGTGAAAAAGCTGAGTTGCGATGCTTGTGCACAATGATTCACTGTTTTCGGTATCTCAAGAAAGTGGGGGTGGATGTTACTGATATCAACCAAAGTTTCGGGTATTGAAATGCTTTTATTTTTGTTACATTTGCTTGAATGACTCACACGGGTGCTCATACAAATCAATTGAGTCCTCCAACCAATTCATTTTCTTATGATGACTATTGATAGAAAATTGTATGATTGAGTAGTAAACTAAAATCTTCCTCGCGGTGAGCCTCATAGTTCAGTCAAGCCGGGATGAAACGAGTAACATACATGATACATGCAGTAGCGTTACTTCAGACTTTGCTTTTTTGGGAATTTAAGAGAATTTATTGTCCTACGTGGAAGAGCGCGATGACATGCGTTGAGGCTCCGGTGGAAATGAGGTACAAATCAAATCAAAATTACAGGTATTTGTACGTATGTACAAAATTTGCAAAGCAATGAAAAAGGTCTGTAATTTTCAAAATTATTCGTACTTCAAAAAACAAACTAGTTCAATCAAATTACGAGCAGACTCATAATTGACTACATAACTACACACGGAAATTCTTATTCGCGATGTGTGTTGCAGAATTATTACAGCAACTGCTCGAACTCCGCAAAACATTTAATCACTGAATATATTGATCGAATAATCAACAAGGTGGAATAATAAAACAAGGTTGTGTTTACGAAATACATGCAAGGAAACCGCATGCAAAAAGAAATTTAAATGCATGACGACCGACGACTCATTTTAATGGATGCCTGCGTTTCAGAACAGCAAAGTCGTCAACTCACGAGTCCAAGTCAGTGAACTTTATTCCTAAACATTTTAGCTATCGGATTTTCGGAAACCAGGTTAAGACGAAATTGAAATATTTATCAATTTTGGATAAGTGTTGTCAATTTGTATAACTTGTCACCATTCATGAAGCCATTTGAACCACAATCACACAATGAAACTAGATTCAGCGTATCATTATTGATACCCAACCTCATGTCCAATTCCGAAGTGGCATTGTCAGAACCTGCACAGTATCCATTGTATCAGAAAAATAATTTATGGTGACGTTATTGTCAATAACCGACGATCCGTTTCCAGTTACAATTTTTCAGTTAGCATAACAATGTTCCAACCGATTCGACTCTTGACGAACTCGATGCGACAGAATTCTTATTTTTTCATTTGTTGAAAAGATTTCATGCGTGTTTCCCGACCAATAGCTTGATATGCTATTCTGGTTCATGAAGGTCCCGCTGAAATATGGACCACCGAAAAAAATAGCCTAATATCTCAGTTCATTTTACGTATTATTTCACGCCAGTTGAACCACCTTGTAATTGCATGCCTTTCTAGTTCAAGAGCATTAGGATTAAGTTATTTTTGTTTCAACAAATAACACGTGCCGTGCATTGCTTTAACTTATTTAAATTGTATCAGGAATCTCATTCATTTGAGCGACATTTTTTAGCGAGTTCATTAATAGGGGATAAATATATGAGCATAGTAGTGTTTATAAATAGCATGTAGACCGTTGGGTCTGAAATAGCATGCGGTACCTTATGGCGAAGTAGGGTGTGTATACTGTTGATGCCCAATCACTCGTCACTGGAGTCATCGACGCGTCAACCGATATATCCGTACGGGTGAAATGACAATCGCTCTTGCTCTTATACATTTGCTATGAAAAATATTTTACAAGTTTAATGGCACGTCTCTCGCAAAATTATAACTGACTGAGGAGAACATGCAGTCCTTTTTTACCCTATTTGGTACATAGCTACATATTTTATTATCGGAAACGAAAATTAGGTAGTTTGATGTTCTAGACTTGGACATGTACTGTCCATTTTCTATTACAATTTTTCATACAGGTACAATGTCGCAAAATGTATTAAAGAATTCAACAAAACTACATTGCTAAACTGATTCAGCGGTCCCGCCATGTCAACGGAATGGTAAGCCTCGTCACCCGAAAAAACTGGTAGATTAGGTTAGGGATGCAGCATGTCTGCAAGTGTCTGTCTATGGTGACATCATCGGCGAACAGACACTATATATGATTGTGAGCCTGATTAGAGATGACAGCTGCGTAAACCACGTGCCGGTTTACACAGTAAACCCGCACGGATATTTTTTCAGCATTTGTAGTGGCCCTCAGCTGGGACTATATGGCAGGTCTGATTGCTCAATCCCCATAAGAATTTATTATTGTACCCATAGCAATATTCTCCGATATTGTGTCCCCTTATATAAAATTGTTACTTGAGCAGTCCGGCCTCTTTATACTTGCCTCCCACCAGAAGAGTAACTCACACTTCCCGAGAAGACTGTAACAAAAGCCGGATTTTCAATCATCCTAATTAGAATCATGCAAACCAAGACAGAATTCGACTGACGCTGAGCTCGTATTTGTTCTCCTAGATCTTCCCGGAACCGAGCATCTAATGAGAGATTCCTGTGTTATCTGGCTAAACCGGCATACCTGACGCGCCATTGCTTTTGCTAGAATCATACATAGGGATGGGACGAAAGTCAGACCAGGCGCTTAATTCGGTATGTGAGTAACTGTTTCTCATCCTCCCAACAACATCTCGCCGCCTTCACACCGTCGCTCTTGTTGTTGTTTCTTAGCTCCGGTGTCTACCTGGGGTGGTGGTAACTGCCCGAAATCTTCGATACCTACCAACAAGGGGATGTATCAGGGTACACTAACGGTGTTAGTTTATCCTGGGATGTATGAGCAGAGTAGGGGTTATCGGTTTAGTGGTGGGATAGTGTTATTGCTTTTATCTACAGTTAACAAATGGCCACCCGTGTTGTATAATTTTAACCGTGGACACCAGAACATTGGTACTTGCATCGTGTTGTCCCTCAGCAACACAGTCACGCACCAACACAGCCACGCACCAACAACAGGATGGAGATTGCTCGCTTGTCCATGGAAAAAATGTAGTGTATATGTTGTTGCTCTGGTGTTTTGAAAGTATCGGTGGGCCTCAGGCCCGTGCAGCGCACAGGCTGCGCCCACGTCAACACCGGAGAGACGACGCACACGGCGCCATCCCCATCGGCGAGGATATGGAACAGGGGGGGTTGAGGAACTTTTGTTGGGGTCGAGCCCCCAGACGCCGTCATCGCAGACAAGGCATCTTGATGGAGTAGGCCCGCCTGATTCATGTAGAATTCCTAGTGGGCGACCACCGTCACCGTAGCCCAGAATAACGTTCGTTACACAGACGACAAGTTACAGATGTTCGTTGATGTTGAACTGTAGCGTGTCTACAGTTCAACATCATCGACTCCATGTTTGGGAATGGAACTGATTGAGTGATATGAGCTACGCTCAACCTATACTAGAATAGTGACTTCGTGTATCGACTATCACATTACCATAGACCACCAGACCACGCGCCCACACCACGGCACGATAAACGGCGGCACTCCGTCCGCTGACTTCAGCAGACCAACGGCACTGGCGCGTGCAAGTATAATAATGTACCGGCGAGCAGCTCCGTTGGTGTGTGGTTGGACGAGTCTACAGCAACTAGTCAACTCACCTGCGGGAAGCGACGCTTCAGGCCCCGAGATTCTGCGCATCGAACACTCCGGTTAAGTTGCACGATTCTATTATATGCTACTATCCGAAGGATGTGTACGCAGTATTGGACCTGCGGACCTGCGTAGTAATAGTAGCGGTCGTCACTCTAGTGAAAGTGTTCACTCGTAGTCTGAAAAGATGTTAACTATGTTATCCGTGATATACTGCATTATTGGTGCCCGAGGGCAGACTGGCCACAGTGGTGCAGGAAGCCTCATCCCTCCTGTTAATGGTTAATATTAAGTTGTTCAAATATTGATCAATGGTGTTTTACCCACCCCACCGCCTTTTGAAGTTGACTAGACTGATGCAATTTGTGCAAGGATTTATGTGCGAGTCCAACTACGTCCCCAGTGAGGACAGGGCTGCCTGCAGGCAAATTGTGTGCACTTATATGCTGCCATTCCAGGCCTCTACTCACGCTTATTTTTTGAGATTGATACTGGGGTTTAAGAAGCAATATTGAGATGTGCGCTGAACCTAATTCACCAGCGCTCTACATTGAAGGTGACTAGAAAGTACACGCAGGTGAATAGGCTTAAATCACTCGAGCTGTGGCCGGCCGGTGCGAGATTACGGAAAAATGTACGCGAACAATGTAAATGGAGCGTCTACCAAATGGCGACCAGTGTCCACGGTAGCCGAATAGACAGAAATCGAGGCACCAACTCACTGGGACAAGACCACACTTCTTTATCAATCGATGTTGTATTCAGATCTGGGGATCAGTGTTCATAGATAAATATATTTATTGTTTATTTTACTATAATACTCCAGAGTGTACCATGCTAAATCACTGCGAGTTGAAGTTGGTCACATTTTGTCTACAATGTTGTTGCGTATGTCATTACTGATGTATAAAAAATACAAATATGTTCTACGAGTTCGTGAGTCTCAAGGTGTGGCCAGGACCCTTGATGTTTTCAACCTTAAAATATGAATTAGGCCACGAATAACTTGATTAATGATGAGAGATCCGGTGCGCGTTACATGAGTTTTCTAAACAACGAAAGCAGCAACAACCGTGGTTGAAAACACATACTGCCATCGAGGAACCCAGGGAAGTACGAGGTAAAGACTCTGAACACTTGCATGATCAATATTGCCAAACACGGACCAAGTTTAGCAGTTCAAAGGCCTTTGCGATTAAAAACTAATGCATGTCAAAACATAACGCCTATGCACTGTGATGTTTGATCACAAGCACCAAGTTTTAGCTACACAGTTGTATTTGAGCATATTCAAATACCTCGGATTCAAGGGAAAACAAATATATTTTTCCAAAGTCATCACCCGTATCAATAGTTCGCAATTGTTTTGCGAAACAATGTTTCTAAACGCAGACATGAAAAAATATCACCTATTTGCACCAACAAACTTTGGCCCGTTTAGTTTATGTAGTGATTTATATCTGTCAATTGTTGCGGAGCTTAAACTGTGAAACTTCATTCCAACAAAATACGCTTCGTTCAATAACTAAATGTCTCGTTGTTATGACTAAAGCGGCATAGTTCAGCCTTTACGGGGTAACAGACTGAAAAGACGGCTTGGCAGTTCGGAGGCAGGCAAAGATCCCCTATTACTGTGACTCGTATATCTGACATGGGGTCTGCGCAGTTATGTAACCTGCTCTGGTGACGGCTGTAGATTATTTGCGATATAATTAGTTCACAATCCAACAAGATGTTCCCAGCAAAATAAAATTTGCAGAAGCAAAGTATCCATCCCACAAGCAGAATTATTTATGAGCTCGTGAAATCTATTTATTCTTCTTATATTGAGTTATATACTAGTTCAAGAATTTTGTCAATATTATTGGTTTACGCATTTCCCTCGCTACTGTACAAAGGCGAAACGACTCCGTGTTTCTAGGAGATGATGCACCTCAGCGCCCCTAGTAACTGCTCGATTCAGCACATGTTCTACAGTTTGGGGATTGAGGTTTAAATCTGTGTCTTAGATGATATGGCATTTTTGAAGAGCGTTAGGACAACTAAATAACGAAATATATTCGCCATTGCTTACTTTAGACAAATTCCTTAGTAAATGTATATTGCTATACTGCATTTTGTCTAGCTCTTATGGCGGTGAGATAACCGAGGTCCATCTCCTCGATAGCACTACAACAGTCCGAGGCGTAACACCGAAAAAGGAAATTTGTTCCGAGTTTTAAAGAGTATGATTAATATGCACTGGTCTTTAAAATGAGAAGGTATTTCTCAGGTTTGTTTTGAACATTATTAATGTGACAAGATGGCCTGTGATAATAACAAGTGCGATTTGAAGTTTTCAGTTTCCCCTTTGGACATCCAGTTCGTGGTCAAATTGATCTAGACTCCTGTAGCTGAATCTATTGATCTAGACTCCTGTAGCTGAATCTATTGATCTAGAATCCTGATGCTGAATCTATTGATCTAGACTCCTGAAGCTGAATCTATTTAAACAGTTGGTCTTCTGCGTTTGGAGGATTAATAGATTGTTGTGGCATTTTACAATAGCAAATGCCCAAGTATGTCGGAAACGAGTAAATTGCCTGTCGTTTCTCTGACGGTCAGGTCATAGAAACGACAGGGCTCCAGCTTCGTATTTGTGATGGAACAAATGATGTTGAGGGTGTTGACAATTCCACCGATTAAACATCCGCCTTCCTCGGTTTCTTGTACGTTGTATCTCAAGGAGTCTGACAAATGAACGACTCTTTTAATGATAGAGAAGATATAGGCACCACATTTTTGTGAATTATCAAAGATGTGAGAACGCAATCGTGGTATTTGATACCAGTAGAGTATATGGGTGCGAAAACCGCTTTCTAGAGTCACTTTTGAGCGGGGCAGGGGTTAGGAGTAGCTATTATAGGTGCGAATATAGCCCTGGAAAAACGAGGTGCGAATATAGCCCTGGAAAAAACGAGGTGCGAATATAGCCCTGGAAAAGTGGTGGTGCAAGAATCGCCCTGGAAAAGTGGTGGTGCAAGAATTGCCCTGTGAAGGAATTAGATAGACGAAAATTAGTGTTTGCAAATATGCTATTTGTGAAGGATTGGCAGATTTTAGTGAAGGATTGGTTAGGATGTATGTTATTTGTTAGTGACTCAGACGCTGTATTTCTCGGACATTATAGTGACATGTTAAGACAAATTGATCAAGATTGATGATACTTAGAGATACCAGGAACGCATGTTCTTTATGAGTCGGTTGATGTATTGGTGAGGATGTTTGTTATTTGTTAGTGACTCAGGCGCTGTACTTCTCGGACATTGTAGTTATATGTTAAGACAAATTGATCAAGTTAGTTTCTGATGCTTCATAGAGATACCATGAACGGAGGTTTTTTGTGCCTCGCCTAATGCATTTGTTAGATCGCATCTCGAGTGCTCTGTTCTATTTGGGTCAAGTGAGGTGTTGTTGGTACATAGAGCCTGCCCATGACGGGTGGGGAAGAGGGGAGTCAGTCGCGTGAGATAGGGAGGATACATAAAAACACCCCTGGAGATAGGGGCTCCATATAGGCTTTTTGTGAAGGAATAAGGTATTTTGTAACCACATAGAGACAATTACTCGAGTGAGTTTCAATGTAGGCATGACAGTTTGCGACCTTTTTAGCTCTGGATGTACGGTCACACAATGATCTTTTTTCACGAGAAATATAGTCCTCTTGGGGAATTTCCGTTACCTTACGATATCTTTCAGATTCCTTACGGTATCTTTCCGTTACCTTACGATATCTTTCAGATTCCTTACGATTTTTCTGCTTGCATTGGTCACGTACGCTTTGTAAAGATGTATGCTATTTGGTCTTATGATTGGAATATTTCGCACGGAATGGTATATTACTAGGATTGTTATTGAATGACTCATTTGAATAGATTTTTTTTACTTCTCAAACCTAAATTGTTAGGATATTCGATGTAGTTATGCAAGAAATATGTTGCACGATTGATTAAATCCACTCGCTTTGTCGCATTTAACGCCGTTCATAGTTTCATCAGGAATCAATGTTAAGAACAAAACAGATACGTTCACGTACTTTTTAAGATGAATTTTTCTAAAGACAATGAAACAAAACTTATTTATACATATATTTAAGAATTAAATACACATTTGGGGATAACATGTACATTGTTTATAAAAAGAATAATACAGGTTGACATA
>SDVV010044318.1:0-10167 GCA_016164225.1 Gammarus roeselii
AGCTAATGCACCTGTAATGATCTAGTGCACCTGAAATGATCTAGTGCACCTGTAATGATCTAGTGCACCTGTATTGATCTACTGCACCTGTAGTGATCCAGTGCACCTTTAGTGATCTAGTGCACCTGAAGTGATCTAGTGCACCTAAAGTGATCTACTGCACCTACAGTGATCTTGTACACCTATAGTGATCTAGTGCACCTATAGTGATCTAGTGCACCTATAGTGATCTAGTGCCCCTACATTGATCCAGTGCACATTTAGTGACCTAGGCACCTACAGGGATCCAGTGCACCTTTAGTGATCTTGTGCACCTTTAGTGATCTCGTGCACCTACAGTGATATAGTGCACCTATAGTGATCTAGTGCATCTACAGTGATCTAGTGCACCTATAGTGATCTAGTGCACCTACAGTGATCTAGTGCACCTGTAGTGATCTGTGCCCCTACAGTGATCTAGTGCACCTGTAGTGATCTAGTGCACCTGCAGTGATCTAGTGCACCTGTAGTGATCTAGTACACCTTCAGTGATCTAGTGCGACTGTAGTAATCTAGCGCACCTGTAGTGATCTAGTGCACCTGAAGTGATATATTGCACCAGAAGTGATCTAGTGCACCTGTAGTGATCTAGTGCACCCAAACGCCTCTTCAACCGCTGTCTTAGCCGATCTTCCCCTACACCTCAACCGTATTCTAAGATGTTACTGGTATTTTGATTTTCAACATTGTCAAAGGTGGCTGGTTCTCTGTAACAAAACCACAAGTATCTTGTATCAGGTAGTATCATTGTACTGCACCACTTTACATCTTGCAGCTTAGAATCGTGTTACGATTTCATAACACCCTACTTACTGAATTGTAATTATTTCTTCGGTCATCTTCTGATACTCCGGCGGTCATGTCTGGTACAAGGTTGGTGCCCGGAATCATAATATCATTCCTTTATTGAGAAGCAGATGGGATCAGCTGCAAGTTAGTTTAGCTTCGCATTCAACCCAAATCCCGCAATAGAAAGTAACATTGCGCTAACGAGCATCCGACGATACGCGCATCCGACTCTCATTTGTATTATTCTTATTTAAATTCCGTTTTCGAATCGTCGACATAATAGTCACATCCCGCATCTAATTCTAGTATTGCATTGATATCTGCTGTCTACAAGAAAAAAATATATATATAACTCAAGCTAACGGTCCATTTTTCCAACGGTAAATTCTATAACAGTCCAAGATGGTTCAGGCTAAGCTACAATGTGGCATCTGCCACACCTTGTACGCCCCCGAACTAATGGATTGCCAAAATTATTCTGGCTCTGCCAGGACTTTGCGTAGCAGTCCCTCAAATAGGTACTGCATGACATTGCGCTTTAAATCTTGTCAAGCGGCAGGTGAAACCAAACAACTGAAAGCACAAATCAGTCACGCCTCCGGTGACTTATTCAAAACAGAGACAGTCTCATCCAATAGCTCATCCATAACAGAGACAGTCAACACGGATACCAGATTATTAGCTATTGAATTAAAATTGGAAATAGTGTTGAAACAATTTCATGAATTTAAAGATCTGATAAGCAGCAAATTATCAGCAGTCAAAGAAACTTTCGAGGCCAGCCAAAATCAAGTCGTAGAACTCCAAGTGCACCAGGACTCCGAATTAGCCAAGAATTTTCCAGCTCTAGACGCTGAGACAAACGATCGTATTAAATCGATGGAAAACTCAGTCAAAGATAGTGAGGCACTGTTCTCAACTGTAGTTAGTAGAAGGCAGCCACGCTGTGACAATGCAACACACGTAGGACATTAATCTCTTCTCTTTCGACCCAATACACGTAACCGATTCGATGTATTGACCGATGAAATGGACTCTCAGAATACAGAAGAAATTATTGTGATTGGTGATTACAATGTCACATTCTTCAAATCAAATCAGCAAAAAGGGAGAATTCAACTGAAAATACTTTGCAAAGATGGTTTGAAAATTGACGAGGTCGGAGACATAATCGCAAAGGAATGGATACATTCATATAAGTGAATTATAATACAGGTCGGAGCTAGAGACGTGTCGCAGATGGAATCGACATGGAAAAGGTATGAAGTCATGCTAAACATCATCAAACCTTCACACGCAAACCTCCATGTCATTGGCATTCTGCCTCATCCGAACCAAAGTAAATTCAAGTTAGGCAAGATGATTTTTTACCAATCGCCTAGCAACTTTCTGCAAAGCTCAGAAAATCTCTTTCTCGGATCATAGGGATACGATGATCGACCCATAGTATTATAACTTTGATAGAATAACCAACAAAGCTCGCATTGACACGTATGGACTTGATATCAATGAAAACATCCTTAAAAACATCGGTGCTAGACTTGTCAACGAAGATAAGTAAAAAAAAAAACGATATCATACCAACAACTCTGCCAGCGGTGCACGACAAAACGACTCAGCGACCTCCGCCCGTTTCAACATGAGATACACAACAAATACAAGTGCTCATCAAACACCACCCCAGGTCCTAGCAAAAAAGTTCTTGTCATCAATCCAGTCCGAGTTAGAGGCAGTAGTCGCAGCTCAGATAGTTCAACCCGTTTGAACAAAAGACAAAAGTCTTGGCTCCGACACAAGACCTCAGAGTAGAAGCAAAATAAGTCAAACAAATCAAGTCAATGTGACTAACGGTACTCTCAAATGTTACTACGTGAACGCAAGAAGTCTCAGAGACAAAATCGAAGAATTAGGTATCCTTGCTTTGAATGCAAGTATTGAAATAATAGCAATCACAGAATCGTGGATGAAATTGAGCAACAGGTATTATTTAGGCGAATTTACTCTTCCCGGTTACTCACCATCTCGCAACGATAGACAAGACCGAAAAGGCGGAAGACGGCTGTTTCTTGTGAAAAACACTCTGCAAATATTAGAAGTCACCATTCCCAACAACAGGCACGACATAGTATCAATCCAAGTAGTCGGTAAACATATAAAATGTCAAATCAAAACTCGTCGATCGCCCCCTAGAAGCAAGGCTGAAGATGATATCGATCTTTACTACACCCTCGTCGATGTTGTCCCAACACAACACAGTATTGTGCTTGGCGACTTCAATATCCCCGACATTGATTGGGAATCAGACTAATGCACTGCCACCGGCTAACGTCTGATTGGTTTTGCAGACGATAAGTTCAGGACCCAAATGGTGAAGACACCTACAAGAGGTAGCAACATTCTTGATCTCCTATTTAGTGCAAGCGACTCTCATGTCGCAAACGTCGAAGTAGGTGAACCACTCTGAATTAGTGACCGCAACTGTATCCCTTTTTTGATAGAGCTCAAGTTGAAAACATCAACAAACTGCGAAAAAGTATTTAACTTCAGATTAGCTAATTTTGATGGCTTAAGAGAGTCAATAGTGTCAGCAAATATAACCCTCGGACAAGATGTCAATCAATCGCTTGACTATTTTTTGACTACATTAAAAAATATCTAACATGAACATATCCCGCGCAAAAACAGGCGAACAACAGCCTATCAGATCAAGTACTGGAAAGGAGAATTGCAGCGCCTTCATTCACATAAGAAAGCAAAGCATTCGATAAAGCAGAGACATCCACATGACAACGTAGCAAAAAATGAATACAAAATTAGCAGACAAGATCTAAAGAGGGTCCTGAAACGTAAGAAGAAAGATTATGAAAATGGAATTACTGCTAATGCTAAGGGAGCTCAGCGTTCGCGGTAAAATTATTTCAGCACACGCGCACTATCGCCACTTCTCTTCACCTCACTGTCATGACCGGACACTGTCATAACCGCTAAAAATCTTTCATCACACATGCTTTCGACCTAAACGATGTTACAGCCCACACACATTTTCCGCCACTTCACAATCTGCCAATGTCATATCTGCCACTGTCTTTACACCTAAACAGGCGTACCAACCTACTAGTTATTCCTTAAACAAAACTTTAATAAAAAAACGCTAAAAATTGCATTACGTACCCTAGAAAAATACGTATGTTTACCCAGCGCGTTAGAAATACGTACCTTTGCTCCACGGGTTAGAAACACGAACTCTAGGTTAGGTTAGGTTGGGTAGAAAAAGTTTCATTAAAGTGACAACCTGTAAAATGGTACGACTGGTGGCTGATTCTGACGTGGGCTGAAACAGAGTTTAGGCAGAATGTCACTGGCAGATACGACAGTGGCTGGTGTGACTGAGGAACGCTATGAATGTTCGCTGTTAAAAAATGGTACCGTAGGTAGGTAGTCGGAACAAGTTGTGGCTGATAAGGCAGTTGGCGGAGATGAAAGGAGCTGATCTGACGTTAGCTATAAAAGAATTTAGCGCCAGGGATAACGACCCACTGCTAAAACCAATCCGAAATTTCTTTTTAGTTATATTTGGAGCAAAAAAAAATCAAAATCTGATATAGGTCCTCTAGAGAACGATGTTGGTGAGCTAGAAACGGACGACACCAAAATGAGTGTTCTACTTAATGAATACTATGCTCTGTATTTAAGTTAGAGAATCAGAATATTCCTAAGCCTGAGGATATCATAGCGGCAAAACGAATTGAAGCCTTCACCACAGTGAACTTTTCCCCCGCCGAAGTTATTAAATATTTAGAAAAATTGAGAGTCACCAAATCTCCAGGTCCAGACCAAATTCATCCTAGAATTCTATGCGTGACTAGAAATGAAATCACCGAACATTTATCAAACTTTTTCACCCAATCTCTCACAAATAACACCTGCATCTTCAAATGGAAGAGGCCAATGTTACCCCAATTTTTAGAGAAGGGGACAAAAAGTGTCCCGGCAACTACCGTCCAATTAGTTTTACCTCAATCATTGGCAAGTTGATGGAAAGTTTGATAACGGATAAAATTACAGATTTCTTAGAATCAAACAAATCGATTGGCGAGTCCCTTCATGGCTTTAAACACAACCATTCCTTCTTACGAATCTGCTACTCTTTTTCAGAAATATAATCGAAATCCACGATACAAAATCGTCAATCGATATCATTTACCTTGACTTTTAAAAGGCCTGTGATAAAAATCCTCACAAACGCCTAATTAGTAAATTGCACAGCATCGGTATTCGAGACGAGCTTAACAACTGGATAAAAATGCTGGCTTACGGACAGACGGCAGCGAGTTGTACTAAGCGGAGATTAACTCCCATGGGGGAATGTTACAAGCGGCGTGCCTCAAGGATCCGTGTTAGGACCAGTTCTCTTTAAAATCTGCATTAACGATCTCGGTTGCAACGTACTCTCATACATTCTCAAGTTTGCAGACGATACTAAGATCGGAGGAAAAGTGCATACTGAACTAGAGTGTCAGTAGATCCAACTAGACTTGAACCAAATTGTTTGTTGGTAAGAAAAGTGGCAAATGAAATTTAATGTTGACTAATGAAAAGTTATGCACATAGGTCTTCAAAATCCAAAACACGAATATTCAATGCCTGGAAAGAAACTCATTCCCGTCACCAAAGAGAGAGATTTAGGTGTCATCATTAGTAATGACTTGAAAGGCAGCAACCAATGTAACGATGCTGCCAAGAAAGGCAACAAAATTCTATGTATCATATCCCGCACTTTCTCTTACAAAAACCAAGACAGTTTGCTCAAGTTATTTAATGCATTTGGTAGACCACATCTCGAGTATGCCGTTCAATTCTGGTCTCCATTCCTTAGAAAATTTGTTATTAAACTTGAGAAGGTTAAACGTAGTGCTACCAATTTCATCCCCTCGCTGCGGAATAAATAGAACAAAGACAGACTTCGTGAACTCTATTTTTAATCGCTAGAGAGACGTCGATTCAGAGGCGACAGGATAGAAGTGTGGAAAATTATGAAGGGTAAGGAAAACGTCGACCGAGCGAGCCTTTTCCCTCTAGATACAAACGGAGTGACTATGAACAATGGATACAAAATTGTTGGGAAATGTTTCTCATTCGACATCACGCGCAATTTCTTCACGTATAGAGTGGTCGAAGAATGAAACAAACTTCCAGCGAAGGTTGTGAACAGCAATACAATCGAAATGTTTAAGTCGCGGCCGACAAATTGCAAAACCGTTCCCTTTCTTGTTGTTATAAAACAAACATAAATGACACACGAAGCTCTCCTAGACGTTCTACTTCAGAATCAATCCTCTTGCTATCAAAAGGCGAACTAGTTTAAGCTAATAGGCCTCTTAGACTTTCTACTCCAGAACAAACCCTCTTACTATCAAAAGGCCACCTAGTTTGGGCCAATCGACCCGTTGTTGTCTTCTTACACTTGTAAGAACTTGAACACCTGTAGTGATCTAGAGCACCTGGAGAGATATATTGCACCTGAAGGGATCTAGTTCACCTGTAGTGATCAAGTGCACCTGTAAGGATCTAGTGCACCTGAAGTGATCTAGTGCACCTGAAGGGATTTAGTGCACCTGAAGTGATTTAGTGCACTTGTAGTGATCTAGTGCACCTTCAGTGATCTAGTGCACCTGAAGTGATCTAGTGAAACTGCAGTGATCTGGTGCACCTGTAGTGATCTAGTGCACCCGTAGTGATCTAGTGCACCTTATGTGATCTAGTGCACCTGTAGTGATCAAGTGCACCTGTAATTATCTAGTGCACCTGTAGTGATATAGTGTACCTGTAGTAATCTAGTGCACCTGTAGTGATCTAGTGCACATGAAGTGATCTAGTGCACCTGTAGTGATCTAGTGCATCTGTAGTGATATAGTGCACCTGTCGTGTTCTAGTGCACCTCTAGTAATATAGTGCACCTGTAGTGATTTACTGCACCAGTAGTAATCTAGTGCACCTTTAGTGATATAGTGCATCTCTGGTAATCTAGGGCACATGTAGTGATCTAGTGCTCGTTCAGTGATCTAGTGCATCTGTAGTGATCTAGTGCACTTGTAGTGATATAGTGCATCTGTGGTAGTCTAGGGCACATGTAGTGATCTAGTGCTCGTACAGTGATCTAGTGCATCTGTAGTGATCTAGTGCACCTGTAGTGATCTAGTACACCTGTAGTGATCATGTGCACCTGTAGTGATCTAGTGCACCTGAAGTTATCTAAGGCACCTGTGGTGATCTAGTGCACCAGTAGTGATCTAGTGCACCTGTAGTGATCTAGTGCACCTGAAGTGATCTAGTGCACCTGGAGTGCTCTAGTGCACTTGTAGTGATCTAGTGCACGTGTAGCGATCTAGTGCACCTGTAATAATCTAGTGCACCTGTAGTGATCTTGTGCGCCTACAGTGATCTAGTGCACCTGTAGTGGTCCAGTGAACCTGTAGTGATCTGATGCACCAAAAGTGATCTAGTGCACCTGTAGTGATCTAGTGCACCTACAGTTATCTAGTGCACCTGTAGTGATCTGGTGCATCTCTTGTGATCTAGTGCATATGTAGTGATCTAGTGCACCTAAAGTGATCTAGTGCCACTGTAGTGATCTAGTGCACCTGTAGTGATCTAGTGCACCTAAAGTGATCTAGTGCCACTGTAGTGATCTAGTGCACCTGTAGTGATCTAGTGCACCTGTAGTGATCTAGTGCACCTACAGTGGTCTAGTGCACCTGTAGTGGTCTAGTGCACCTATAGTGATCTAGGGCACCTGTAGTGATCTAGTGCCCTTATAGTGATCTAGTGCACATGTAGTGATAAGTGCACCTATAGTGATCTAATGCACCTGTAGTGATATAGTGCACCTATAGTGATCTAGTGCACCTGTAGTGATCTAGTGCACCTGCAGTGACCTAGTGCCACTGTAGTGATCTAGTGCGAATCATAATAATTTATTCCAATTCCAGAACACGTAGCGATGTTAGCAGTTTGTGACATCGGAAAGATGGTGCTCTGTATGGTGCGGGCGTCAGAGATATTTCAACTGTTAGAAAGTTTGATATCGCAATTGTACAGTTTATTATCGATGATATAGGTATAGAAAGAGGTAGAGCGATAACGAAATGAAATGTTCGAAATGCCAACATAAAGGTATTTTACAGTCTAAGTAATTTGAACTCTGTAAAAGCGAAATCGTACGGCATTTTCAACTTAATGTTGTTGGAATAGATGAATGCACATGCAAATAAAACGTTTGGATTTGGTTTTATTGGTCAGCAACATCGACCTACCGAATACAATGGTTGCTCTTAAAGCCTCATTCTCACCGTCTAACCTCTAGATACTGTTGCAGAGAAATCGATTTCTGTACGATGACTCGATGGGAGAGAGCGGTGAAATGATAATGGCAGGGCAGCAAGCGTGAACGGCTCAGTGTGCTACCGATACTTCTGCGCAAAGACGGCGTAGCAGTTATTTCCAAGAAGTACCTTAATGTTCATGAGAAAAGAAATGTGGAGAGCTTCTAGGTCGGAGGAATTCTATTATCAACAGGATGGTGCTTCTGATCACTGCTCTAACGAGCGACTTCTGAGCTAGTGTTCAGCCGCTGAACGAACCAGCCTAGACCCGCTCATAGCCCGGACCCCTGCCGCTTGACTTTTGATTTTGGGGAGAGATGCAATCCATTTTCCAAAAACTCGAGACAACGACAATTGAATATCTAAAAAAAAGGCAAAGCAAAGTCGTGACAGAAATGAACAAGAGATAATTCGACGTGCATTTACAACCTTCATCCGAACACTTCAGATCTGCGCTAAAAAATAGTATGTGTTAAAGTAGAAGTTGAATTGCTGTCTTTTGTCAATAAATTTCATTAATTCAAAGTTCGAACTATCATGCGATATCGATTTTATAGAGCATTTAAATTGTTGGAAACTATACGCCCCTCGTGCAATAGTTATCTGATGCCTTTAAATGGTTGGAAACTCAATACGCCCTTAGTGCAATAGTTATCTTATTCGTAAATCGATAAATCAAATGCAATTGCTAAGCAGATACAGTAGTATAAACCCATTTAGGAAGTTTACTCCCTTATGCATTCATATATGCGAAGCTGTCGGCAGGAACTGATTTCTTTACATTGGAAGAAGTTGTATACACTATTCGCTCATTGAATTCAATTAATCATTTATAAAATAAATCAATATCTTCCTTTCCGTACGGGCAGTAATATATTGAAAACATCATTCATAAGGTGATGAGGTCGAGGTTTTCACAGAGCAGTTGATTTCTCAGAGCATAACCAATGCGACGTTATTCTAGCAATAAATATCCCAATATAAACAGGGAACATTTTTTTTAACTCGTTCCCGTCGAGGATTTATTGGATTAAATTCATGCTTGATGGCCCTTCCTGCGAGATGTTAACTGGCCGAATAGAAAATTCACAGAGTATATTTTTACTGGTTCTCAATTTCAGTCATATATGAAATGTCGTTGCGATGGTCCTCTGAAAATTATTATCCGGTCAATAGGTCTCTGAATTTTTCCTGCATCCTGCAGTTGTTATTAAGGAAACTGTTATCAGCAACCGATAGCAACCCGATTTCAACGCAATACAAATGTTCAATTTTCTAAACAACCTCGACCAGACAGAACGCTGATCCTGTTAATGTCCTGTCTCGATGATGGCTGCAGTTTGAAGAGCAGCGCTGAAGTGAAACACTACAGTTCCGTCTACCGATGAGTTTAATTTTCTTACACCCTTCTCACTTATCTGATATCATCGTTGTATGTTACCAAAGGATCTTATGAACAATTTAATCAGGCCTTGATTATAACATGTAAAGAATTATACCCTGTTTATGTTTATGGGTACATTTATTGACTTTATTATTTAAAATTATTTCAAACAAATGTCCTTCCTAAATAATATAAAAAAGCCAACCCAAAGATGAGTCGAACTACGAAATAAATTTCCATCACAACTTTCGGATTGTTTCTCTGCATAAATCAACCTAAATAATACGGTAACCCGACCACGGCACAACCAAAACACAGGCCCCATCAGTGCCTCATCTTTTACAGCGGTTCGATGGTGCTCCCATTGAACTGCGGGTATGTTTTCTCTCTGCATTTTAAGAGTTGACGATAAACCGTAAGACCACTATAAATGATAAGCGTACTATTTCAATTAGTAAGCGATTAGAAACACTCGAATTTAAATTACTTAAAAATCAGAAATTGACGAGCAAAATTGATGCTGCCCACGTAGGTAATTGTGATGGTAATGAGCTTGTCTCTGAAAGCGTACAG
>SDVV010044319.1:0-10167 GCA_016164225.1 Gammarus roeselii
TGGTACCTGATGACCTCATGGTGTGAACTCCTTATACCTAATGCAGTGGTGGTGAGAATGCACTGTTGGTACCTGATGACCTCGTGGTAAGGATTCCTTATACCTGATGCAGTGGTGGTGAAAATGCACTGTTGGTACCTGATGACCTCGTGGTAAGGACTCCTTATAACTGATGCAGTGGTGGTGAAAACACAATGCTGGTACCTGATGACCTCGTGGTAAGAACTCCTTATACTTGATGCAGTGGTGGTGGGAACGCATTGTTGATACCTGATGACCTGGTGGCAAGAATTCCTTATACCTGATGCAGTGGTGGTGAGAATACAAAGTTGGTACCTGATGACCTCGTGGTAAGGACTCCTTATCACTGATGCAGTGGTGGTGAGAATACATTGTTGGTACCTGATGACCTCGTGGTAAAAACTCCTTGTACCTGATGCATTGGTAGTGAGAATGCACTGTTGATTCCTGATGACCTCGTGGTAAGAATTCCTTATACCTGATAGTATTGTGGTGAGAATACACAGTTGGTACCTGATGACCTCGTGGTAAGAACTCCTTATACCTGATGCAGTGGTGGGGGGAAAACACTTTTGGTACCGGATGACCTCGTGGTAAGAACTCCTTATACCTGATGCAGTTGTGTTGAGAACACAATGTTGGTACCTGATGATCTCGTGGTAAGAACATCCTAAACCTAATGACGTGGTGGTAAGAATACACTGTTGGTACCTGATGACCTCGTGGAAAAACTCCTCATACCTGATGACATGGTGGTGAGAATACACTTTTGGTACCTGATGACCTCGTGGTAAGAACTCCTTATACCTGATGCAGCGGAGGTGCGAATACACTTCTGGTACCTGATGGCCTCGTGGTAAGAACTCCTTATACCTGATGCAGTGGTGGTGAGAATATACCGTTGGTACCTGATGACCTCGTGCTAAGAACTCCTTATACCTGATGCAGTGGTGGTGAGAACACACTGTTGGTACATGATGACCTCGTGGTTAAAACTCTTTATACCTGATGTTATTGTGGTGAGAATACACTGTTGGTACCTGATGACCTCGTGGTAAGAACTCTTTATACCTGATGTTATTGTGGTGAGAATATACTGTTGGTGTCTGATGACCTCGTGGTAAGAACTCCTCATACCTGATGCCGTGGTGATGAGAACACGATGTTGGTACCTGATGACCTCATGGTAAGAACTCCTTATACCTGTTGTTATTGTGGTGAGAATACACTGATGGTACCTGATGACCTCGTGGTAAGAACTATTTACACCTGATGCAGCGTTGGTGTTGGTTGGTTAGTACCTGATGACCTCGTGGTAAGGACTCCTCATACTTGATGCAGTGGTGGTGAAAATGCACTGTTGGTACCTGATGACCTCGTTGTAATGACTCCTTATAACTGATGCATTGGTGGTGAAAACACAATGTTATTACCTGATGACCGCGTGGTAAGAACTCCTTATCCCTGATGTTATTGTGGCGAGAATTCACTGTTGGTACCTGATGACCTCGTGGTAAGAACTCGTTATACCTGATGTTATTGTTGTGAGAATACACTGATGGTACCAGATGACCTCGTGGTAAGAACTCCTTATACCTGATGCAGTGGTGGTGAGAACACAATGTTGGTACCTGATGACCTCGTGGTAAGGACTCCTTATACATGATGCAGTGGTGGTGAAAATGCACTGTTGGTACCTGATGACCTCGTGGTAAGGACTCCTTATAACTGATGCAGTGGTGGTGAAAACACAATGCTGGTACCTGATGACCTCGTGGTAAGAACTCCATATACCTGATGCAGTGGTGGTGGGAACGCACTGTCGGTACCTGATGACCTGGTGGTAACAATTCCTTATACCTGATGCAGTGGTGGTGAGAATACACTGTTGGTACCTGATAACCTCGTGGTAATGATTCCTCATGCCTGATGCAGTGGTGGTGAGAATGCACTGTTGGTACCAGATGACCTCGTGATAAGAACTCTTTATACCTGAAGACGTGGTGGTGAGAATGCACTGTTGGTACCTGATGGCCTAGTAGTAAGAACTCCTTACGCCTGATGCAGTGGTGGTGAGAATACATTGTTGGTACCTGATGACCTCATGGTAAAAACTCCTTATGCCTGATGCATTGGTGGTGAGAATGCACTGTTGATTCCTGATGACCACGTGTTAAGAATTCCTTATACCTGATATTATTGTGGTTAAAATACACAGTTGGTACCTGATGACCTCGTGGTAAGAACTCCTTATACCTGATATAGTGGTGGTGAGAACACAATGTTGGTACCTGATGACCTCGTGGTAAGAACTCCTTATACCTGATGTTATTGCGGCGAGAATGCACTGTTGGTACCTGCTGACCTCGTGGTAAGAACTCCTTATACCTGATGCAGTGGCGGTGAGAACACAATGTTGGTACCGGATGACCTCGTGGTAAGAACTCCTTATACCTGATGCAGTAGTGGTGAGAATACACTGCTGGTACCTGATGACCTCGTGGTAAGAACTACTTATACCTGATGCAGTAGTGGTGAGAATGCACTGTTGGTACCTGATGACCTCTTGGTAAGAACTCCTTATACCTGATGCAGTGGTGGGGGGAAAACACTTTTTGTTACCTGATGACCTCGTGGTAAGAAATCCTTATGCCTGATGCAGTGGTGCTGAGAATGCACTGTTGGTACCTGATGACCTCGTGGTATGAACTCCTTATACTTGATGCAGTGGTGGTGAGAATGCACTGTTGGTACTTGACGACCTCGTGGTAAGAACTCCTTATACCTGATGCAATGCTGGAGGAAATGCACTTATGGTACCTGATGACCTCGTGGTAAGAACTCCTTATACCTGATGCAGGTGTGTTGAGAACAAAATGTTGGTACCTGATGATCTCGTGGTAAGAACATCTTGAACCTGATGACGTGGTGGTGAGAATACACTGTTGGTACCTGATGACCTCGTGGAAAAACTCCTCATACCTGATGACATGGTGGTGAGAACACACTGTTGGTACATGATGACCTCGTGGTAAGAACTCCTCATACCTGATGCAGTGGCGGTGAGAACACAATGTTGGTACCTGATGATCTCGTGCTAAAAACTCCTTATACCTGATGCAGCGGTGGTGCGAATACACTTCTGGTACCTGATGGCCTCGTGGTAAGAACTCCTTATACCTGATGCAGTGGTGGTAAGAATATACCGTTGGTACCTGATGACCTCGTGCTAAGTACTCCTTATAGCTGATGCAGTGGTGGTGAGAACACACTGTTGGTACATGATGACCTCGTGGTTAAAACTCATTATACCTGATGTTATTGTGGTTAGAATACACTGTTGGTACCTGATGACCTCGTGTTAAGAACTCCTTATACCTGATATTATTGTGGTGAGAATACACTGTTGGTGCCTGATGACCTCGTGGTAAGAACTCCTCATACCTGATGTCGTGGTGGTGAGAACACGATGTTGGTACCTGATGACCTCGTGGTAAGAACTCCTTATACCTTTTGTTATTGTGGTGAGAATACACTGATGGTACCTGATGACCTCGTGGTAAGAACTCCTTATACCTGATGCAGTGGTGGTGAGAACACAATGTTGGTACCTGATGACCTCGTGGTAAGGACTCCTTATACATGATGCAGTGGTGGTGAAAATGCACTGTTGGTACCTGATGACCTCATGGTAAGGACTCCTCATGCCTGATGCAGCGGTGGTGAAAAGGCACTGTCGGTACCTGATAAATTCGTAGTAAGAACTCCTTATACCTGATAGCGTGGTGGTGAGAATGCACAGTTGGTACCTGATGGCCTCGTGGTAATGACTCCTCATGCCTGATGCAGTGGTGGTGAGAATGCACTGTTGGTACCAGAAGACCTCGTGATAAGAAGTCTTTATACCTGAAGACGTGGTGGTGAGAATGCACTGTTGGTACCTGATGGCCTCGTAGTAAGAACTCTTTACGCCTGATGCAGTGGTTGTGAGAATACATTGTTGGTACCTGATGACCTCGTGGTAAAAACTCCTTATGCCTGATGCATTGGTGGTGAGAATGCACTGTTGATTCTTGATGACCACGTGGTAAGAATTCCTTATACCTGATATTATTGTGGTGAAAATACACAGTTGGTACCTGATGACCTCGTGGTAAGAACTCCTTATACCTGATGTAGTGGTGGTGAGAACACAGTGTTGGTACCTGATGACCTCGTGGTAAGAACTCCTTATACCTGATGTTTTTGCGGCGAGAATGCACTGTTGGTACCTGATGACCTCGTGGTAAGATTTCCTTATACCTGATGCAGTGGCGGTGAGAACACAATGTTGGTACCGGATGACCTCGTGGTAAGAACTCCTTATACCTGATGCAGTAGTGGTGAGAATACACTGCTGGTACCTGATGACCTCGTGGTAAGAACTACTTATACTTGATGCAGTAGTGGTGAGAATGCACTGTTGGTACCTGATGACCTCTTGGTAAAAACTCCTTATACCTGATGCAGTGGTGGGGGGAAAACACTTTTGGTACCTGATGACCTCGTGGTAAGAAATCCTTATACCTGATGCAGGTGTGTTGAGAACACAATGTTGGTACCTGATGATCTCGTGGTAAGAACATCTTGAACCTGATGACGTGGTGGTGAGAATACACTGTTGGTACCTGATGACCTCGAGAAAATCCTCATACCTGATGACATGGTGGTGAGAACACACTGTTGGTACATGATGACCTCGTGGTAAGAACTCCTTATACCTGATGCAGTGGTGGTGAGAACGCAGTGTTGGTACCTGATGACCTCGTGGTAAGATCTCCTTATACTTGATGCAGTGGGTGTGAGAATGCACAGTTGGTACCTGATGGCCTCGTGGTAATGACTCCTCATGCCTGATGCAGTGGTGGTGAGAATGCACTGTTGGTACCAGATGACCTCGTGATAAGAACTCTTTATACCTGAAAACGTGGTGGTGAGAATGCACTGTTGGTACCTGATGACCTCGTGGTAAGAACTCCTCATACCTGATGCAGTGGTGGTGAGAATGCACTGTTGGTACCTGATGGCCTCGTGGTAAGAACTCCTCATACCTGATGCAGTGGTGGTGAGAACACAATGTCGATACCTGATGAACTCGTGGTATGAACTCCTTATACTTGATGTTATTGGGGTGAGAATACACTGATAGTACCTGATGACCTCGTGGTAAGAACTCCTTATACCTGATGCAGTGGTTGTGAGAACACAGTGTTGGTACCTGATGACCTCGTGGTAAGATTTCCTTTACTTGATGCAGTGGGTGTGAGAATGCACTGTTGGTACCTGATGACCTCATGGTAAGAACTCCTTGTACCTGATGCAGTGGTGGTGAGAATGCACTGTTGGTACCTGATGACCTCGTGGTAGAACTCCTCATACCTGATGCAGTGGTGGTGAGAATGCACTGTTGGTACCTGATGACCTCGTGGTAAGAACTCCTTATACCTGATAGCGTGGTGGTGAGAATGCACTGTTGGTAACTGATAGCCTCGTAGTAATAACTCCTTTTACCTGATGCAGCGGCGCTGAGAATACACTGTTGGTACCTGATGACCTCGTGGTAAGAACTCCTTATACCTGATGTTATTGTGATGCGAATACACTGTTGGTACCTGATGACCTCATGTTAAAAACTCCTCATACCTGATGCAGTGGTGAGAACACAATGTTGGTACCTGATGACCTCGTTGTATGAACTCCATATACCTGATGTTATTGTGGTGAGAATACACTGTTGGTACCTGATGACCTCGTGGTAAGAACTCCTCATACCTGATGCCGTGGTGGTGAGAAAACGATGTTGGTACCTGATGACCTCGTGGTAAGAACTCCTTATACCTGCTGTTATTGTGGTGGGAATACACTGATGGTACCTGATGACCTCATGGTTTGAACTCCTTATACCTAATGCAGTGGTGGTGAGAACACAATGTTGGTACCTGATGACCTCGTGGTAAGGACTCCTTACACTTGATATAGTGGTGGTGAAAATGCACCGTTGGTACCTGATGACCTCGTGTTAAGGACTCCTTATGCCTGATGCAGTGGTGGTGAGAATGCACTGTTGGTACCCGATAACTTCCTGATAAGAGCTCTTTATACCTGATACCGGGGTGGTGAGAATGATCTGTTGGTACCTGATGGCCTCGTAGTAAGAACTCCTTACACCTGTTGCAGTGGTGGTCAGAATATATTATTGGTACCTGATGACCTCGTGGTAAGAACTCCTTATACCTGATGCAGTGGTGGTGAAAACACAATGTTATTACCTGAAGACCTCGTGGTAAGAACTCCTTATACCTGATGTTATTGTTGCGAGAATTCACTGTTGGTACGTGATGACCTCGTGGTAAGAACTCCTTATGTTATTGTGGTGAGAATACACTGTTGGTACCTGATGATCTCGTGGTAAGAACTCCTCATACCTGATGCCGTGGTGGTGAGAAAACGATGTTGGTGCCTGATGACCTCGTGGTAAGAGAATACATTGATGCAGTGGTGGTGAAAATGCACTGTTGGTACCTGATGACCTCGTGATAAGGACTCCTTATAACCTATGCAGTGGTGGTGAAAACACAATGCTGGTACCTGATGACCTCGTGGTAAGAACTCCTTATACTTGATGCAGTGGTGGTGGGAATGCACTGTTGGTACCTGATGACCTGGTGATAAGAATTCCTTATACCTGATGCAGTGGTGGTGAGAATACACTGTTGGTACCTGATGACCTCGTGATAAGAACTCTTTATACCTGAAGACGTGGTGGTGAGAATGCAGTGTTGGTACCTGATGGCCTCGTTGTAAGAACTCCTTACACCTGATGCAGTGGTGGTGAAAATGCACTGTTGGTACCTGATGACCTCGGGGTAAGGACTCCTTATAACTGATAAAGTGGTGGTGAAAACACAATGCTGGTACCTGATGACCTCGTGGTAAGAACTCCTTATACTTGATGCAGTGTTGGTGGGAATACACTGTTGGTACCTGATGACCTCGCGGTTAGATCTCCTTATACCTGATGCAGTGGTGGGGGAAATGCACTGTTGGTACCTGATGGCCTCATGGTACGAACTCCTCATACCTGATGCAGTGGTGGTGAGAACACAATGTCGATACCTGATGAACTCGTGGTATGAACTCCTTCTACTTGATGTTATTGGGGTGAGAATACACTGATGGTACCTGATGACCTCGTGGTAAGAACTCCTTATACCTGATGCAGTGGTGGTGAGAACACAGTGTTGGTACCTGATGACCTCGTGGTAAGATCTCCATATACCTGATGCAGTGGGGGTGAGAATGCACTGTTGGTACCTGATGACCTCATGGTAAGAACTCCTTATACCTGATGCAGTGGTGGTGAGAATGCACTGTTGGTACCTGATGACCTCGTGGTAAGAACTCCTTTTACCTGATGCAGCGGCGCTGAGAATACACTGTTGGTACCTGATGACCTCATGGTAAGAACTCCTTATACCTGATGCAGTGGTGGTGAGAACACAATGTTGGTACCTGATGACCTCATGGTAAGAACTCCTTATACCTGATGCAGTGGTGGTGAGAACACAATGTTGGTGCCTGATGACCTCGTTGTAAGAACTCCATATACCTGATGTTATTGTGGTGAGAATACACTGTTGGTACCTGATGACCTCGTGGTAAGAACTCCTCATACCTGATGCCGTGGTGGTGAGAAAACGATGTTGGTGCCTGATGACCTCGTGGTAAGAACCTGATGGCCTCGTAGTAAGAACTCCTTACACCTATTGCAGTGGTGGTCAGAATACATTTTTGGTACCTGATGACCTCGTGGTAAGAACTCCTTATACCTGATGCAGTGGTGGTGAAAACACAATGTTATTACCTGATGACCTCGTGGTAAGAACTCCTTATACCTGATGTTATTGTAGCGAGAATTCACTGTTGGTACGTGATGACCTCGTGGTAAGAACTCCTTATACCTACTGTTATTGTGGTGAGAATACACTGATGGTACCTGATGACCTCGTGGTAAGAAATCCGTATGCCTGATGCAGTGGTGCTGAGAATGCACTGTTGGTACCTGATGACCTCGTGGTATGAACTCCTTATACTTGATGCAGTGGTGGTGAGAATGCACTGTTGGTACCTGACGACCTCGTGGTAAGAACTCCTTATACGGGATGCAATGCTGGAGGAAATGCACTTTTGGTACCTGATGACCTCGTGGTAAGAACTCCTTATACCTGATGCAGGTGTGTTGAGAACACAATGTTGGTACCTGATGATCTCGTGGTAAGAACATCTTGAAACTGATGACGTGGTGGTATGAATACACTGTTGGTACCTGATGACCTCGTGGAAAAACTCCTCATACCTGATGACATGGTGGTGAGAACACACTGTTGGTACATGATGACCTCGTGGTAAGAACTCCTTATACCTGATGCAGTGGCGGTGAGAACACAATGTTGGTACCTGATGACCTCGTGGTAAAAACTCCTTATACCTGATGCAGCGGTGGTGCGAATACACTTCTGGTACCTGGTAGCCTCGTGATGCAGTGGTGGTAAGAATATACCGTTGGTACCTGATAACCTCATGCCAAGAACTCCTTATAGCTGATGCAGTGGTGGTGAGAACACACTGTTGGTACATGATGACCTCGTGGTAAGAACTCCTTATACCTGATATTATTGTGGTGAGAATACACTGTTGGTGCCTGATGACCTCGTAGCAAGAACTCCTCATACCTGATGTCGTGGTGGTGAGAACACGATGTTGGTACCTGATGACCTCGTGGTAAGAACTCCTTATACCTGTTGTTATTGTGGTGAGAATACACTGATGGTACCTGATGGCCTCGTGGTAAGAACTCCTCATACCTGATGCAGTGGTGGTAAGAACACAATGTTGGTACCTGATGACCTCATGGTAAGGACTCCTTACACTTGATATAGTGGTGGTGGAAATGCACTTTGGTACCTGATGACCTCGTGTTAAGGACTCCTTATGCCTGATGTTATTGTGATGCGAATACACTGTTGGTACCTGATGACCTCATGGTAAGAACTATCTATACCTGATGCAGTGGTGGTGAGAACACAATGTTGGTGGCTGATGACCTCGTTGTAAGAACTCCATATACCTGATGTTATTGTGGTGAGAATACACTGTTGGTACCTGATGACCTCGTGGTAAGAACGCCTCATACCTGATGCCGTGGTGGTGAGAAAACGATGTTGGTGCCTGATGACCTCGTGGTAAGAACTCCTTATACGTATTGGTATTGTGGTGAGAATACACTGATGGTACCTGATGACCTCATGGTATGAACTCCTTATACCTAATGCAGTGGTGGTAAGAACACAATGTTGGTACCTGATGACCTCATGGTAAGGACTCCTTACACTTGATATAGTGGTGGTGGAAATGCACTTTGGTACCTGATGACCTCGTGTTAAGGACTCCTTATGCCTGATGCAGTGGTGGTGAGAATGCACTGTTTGTACCTGATAACTTCCTGATAAGAGCTCTTTATGCCTGATACCGGGGTGGTGAGAACACGATGTTGGTACCTGATGACCTCGTGGTAAGAACTCCTTATACCTGTTGTTATTGTGGTGAGAATACACTGTTGGTACCTGATGACCTCGTGGTAAGAACTCCTTATACCTGATATTATTGTGGTGAGAATACACTGTTGGTACCTGATGACCTCGTGGTAAGAACTCCTTATACCTGTTGTTATTGTGGTGAGAATACACTGTTGGTACCTGATGACCTCGTGGCAAGAACTCCTCATACCTGATGCCGTAGTGGTGAGAACACGATGTTGGTACGTGATGACCTCGTGGTAAGAACTCCTTATACCTGTTGTTATTGTGGTGAGAATACACTGATGGTACCTGATGGCCTCGTGGTAAGAACACCTTATACCTGATAGCGTGGTGATGAGAATGCACTGTTGGTAACTGATGACCTCATGGTAAGAACTATCTATACCTGATGCAGTGGTGGTGAGAACACAATGTTGGTGGCTGATGACCTCGTTGTAAGAACTCCATATACCTGATGTTATTGTGGTGAGAATACACTGTTGGTACCTGATGACCTCGTGGTAAGAAC
>SDVV010044320.1:0-10167 GCA_016164225.1 Gammarus roeselii
CTTAATAGCTTTTCGATTGATGTTGAGCGAGGTCAGCAGGTTGTCCACGCGCAGGGAAAATGGTGGGCATATATTCTTCTTAGCCGCAAAAATGCGCTTATCAGATATGTTAGTGATGTAGCCGATTGCTGGGTTGTTGATAGACTTCTAGTCTTAAAATAGTATTGTAGCGAAAGTTCGTCTCGCCGGAGCGGAAGTGGAAGTTCGTTAGCAAGCACGTTAAGTGATTCGATTGGAGTGGAGCGGAACGCGCCGGTTGTGATACGCAAAGCATTATTTGCGATGGTCGAGAGAGGGTCGAGAGTGGTTTTGGCTGCAGTTCCGTAGACAACGGCTCCGTAGTCCATGCGCGATCGTATTATTGCTCTGAACAACGTCATTCCGGTGACCATGTCGGCACCGAACTTAAGGGATGTTACCGATTGGATAAGTCCCGTCGACCTTTTGCATCGGGTCGCAATGTAATAGGTGTGTTTGTTTCTACATTCTGTACTGTAAGCCCAGTCATAACCACCAGAGTAACGAATAATTATTCATAGAATTCAACAAATATTATGTTCAATGATTTCCAATCGTGTCGCATATTTACAATTTGATTGCCCAAGAAAGGTTTGATGTAAATCGGTGGAAAATAAGTAGTAGTTGAAACAATGATTTGTTTATGCGAATTCACGGGTAAAACTCTAAAGTAAGAATTTAAGTTCTTTGCTGTGCATTTTAAGATTCTTTTAGAAGTATTCGACTCCCAGAATTAAAAATTAAAGGTCAGGAATATTGAACAGCTCGGTGGCCGAGCAGGAACGAGGTGGAAGCTGAAAGTAGTAGGTTCGAGCCTACCTGACCTTGAGTGAGACATTCTGGTCTGTCTTTTAAATGGTCAAAGGCCAGCCCATAAACGCCGTGGGTGAAAAAAGGGGGCCCCATCAGGTGGCAACTACGCTTTAACTTGCGATATAAGCGAAATATCTCCCTAATAAACACAGGTATATAAAAACACATTAGTACACGACTAGATATCACGTCTCGAGCACGGTGAATCAGAATACTAGAATCGCTGCCATGTATCTGTCAATACGAAGTAGCTAATGACAATTCGTTTATAGTTGGTCTGTCTCCGGTAAAAAAAAAAACGACTTTTCCCAGGAGCAACTAAACTTCAAACATAAATATCTCAAGCTTCATAATGGGTACTATTATTTAAATTTCCGACGAGTTCAAAGATCGAGCGGAAAATGAACAATGAAGATTTTACTTCGTTTTCAATCATAAACCAATTTTCCTTTGCTACGTGCAGTAGCGAATTTGATCCTCAGTTCCACCAGTGCCTCAACGCGAGTCATAATAGGCTCCCCGTAGGGCTCGATGATCATGGATTCCAGTAGGCTCGCACGCCTAAGTATGCGAGAGAAAAACAACGCTCTTAAAGATAGGAAAATGTGAAAATTTTAGCAATGCCAGACGCACACTGGTGCGCAGAATAAAAATGCTTAGACGAAACAAACTTCCGCTTCCAATCATTTGGAACTTCAAGAGTAATATGTACGAAGATAAAGCGTACAGGTAACATCGCCGCGACTAGTAAGTAGTAGTAGTTGTTTCCATGTTCCACCGGAGTCCCAACGCGAAGTTAATGAAGACTCCCCTGTAGGGCGGTTACTAGTACAAGGTTTACGGCTACACGGACAGAGTCAGCTCAGATTGCAACGCAACACGACCTAGACCACCACGCGGTCCAGGTCGACCACAGTACACTTAATTTATTTATTCAGGCAAGATTGAGACTGAACGAGTCCTTGCCTCCAATCATTTAGAACTATAAGAGTAATATGTACGCACGATAGTGCGTACAGGTAGAATCGTCGAGACTAGTACAAGGTTCACGGCTACACGGACAAAGTCAGCTGCAACACAATGTTTACAGCTACGCGGTCTAGTTAAGTAGAGGTACAATTTAGTTATTCAGGTAAGATAAAGACTCAGACGAAACGAATCCCCGCCTCCAACCACTCTGAACTCCAAGAGTATTATGCACGCGCTCCAGTGCGTAGAGATGGTATCGTCAAAATTGGTACAAGGTCTACGGTTTCACGGATTAGATCAACTCCAACCACAACGCGTCACAGGGTTCATAGCTGCGCAGTCCAGGTCCACCCCAGAAACTACATATGGTCCGTGAACGCGCGAGCGAGCACAGACCAAAGACAAAACACCTATTCACAAAATCACAAACAGAAACTCTCGCCCAAATTCACTAGCATTATACATTATGCATGACAAAATTAAGGATCGGGAAGAAAGTAGGGGCAGGTTCGTCACGGGCATACAAACTGCTCCGATTTTCAATTTTGCACTTATTGTTTAAGGGGATAGGGGGGAGGCATATGTCCCCTGGGTTTTCGATTCTGAATGTGACTCAGTTCCACCAGAGCCTCAACGCGAGTCATAATAGGCTCCCCCGTAGGGCTCGATGATCATGGATTCTAGTAGGCTCGCACGCCTCATTAATATTATCTGCTTCCATGTTCCACCGGAGTCTCAACGCGAAGCCAACGCTGACTTCCCCGTAGGGCGGTCCTCGCACGCCTCAGTGCGAGAGAAATAAAAGACAACGCTTTTAAAGTTAGAAAATTTTGAAAATTTTAGCAATGACAGACGCACGCTGGGGCGCATAAGAAAAACGCTCAGACGAAACGGACCACCGCTTCCAATAATTTAGAACTTCAAGAGTAATATGTTTGCACGTTAATGCGTACAAGTAGCACCGTCATGACTAGTACAAGGTTTACGGCTACACGGACAAAGTCAGCTCCGACAGCAACGCAATACGACCTAGACCGCCACGCGGTCCAGGTCGACCACAGTACACTTTATTTATTCAGGCAAGATTCAGACGGAACGAGTCCCTGCCTCCAATCACTTAGAACTTCAAGAGTAATATGTACGCACGCTAATGCGTACAAGTAGCACCGTCGAGACTAGTACAAGGTTTACGGCTACACGGACTAAGTCGGCTCCGACAGCAACACAATGTTTACAGCTACGCGGTCTAGTTAAGTAAAGGTGCAATTCAGTTATTCAGGTAAGATAAAGACTCAGACGAAACCAATCCCCTCCTCCAACCACTCAGGACTCCAATAGCACAGATAGTATCATCGAAATTGATACAAGGTGAATGGCTTCATGGATTAGATCAACTCCAACCACAACGCGTCACACAGTTTATAGCTACACAGTCCAGGTCAACCACAAAAAAAAACATATGGTCCGTGCACGCGCGAACGAGCACAGACTGAAGAAAAACCACATTCACTAATTCACAAGCAGAATCTCCCGCACAAATTCTCCAGAATTATATATTATACATGACAAAATTGTGGATCGTGAAGAAAGTAGGGGTAGGTTCGTCACGGGCAGGAAAATGGCTCGGATTATTGATTTCGCACTCATTGTTTGAGGGGATAGAGTGAAGGGGGAGCAGAGGTCCCTTGGGTCCCAATAGAGCCCAACGAATCCCGGAGAGGGTCTTCCCGAGCTTCCCGGGTACCACGAGACCCCTCGTCTCAGCTCATCTCTGCTTGTCTCGAATAACTTCGGCCAGTCTCGGCTCGTCGCGACCAACTAGACTCGCCTCAACATGTTTCGACTGATCTCAACGCACCTCGACAAGCCTCGTCGCGACCCTCGCCCTCTGTGCCAGTAATCCGTAGACTGTAATGATTAATTGTTCTACTCAAGCATTTAACATGTAAATTGTTCTGGTAATGCGTTTTACAGCGTGGGGATAAGGAACCAGGGGTCCCAGGGTTCAGAGGGGCCTCAAGCGGGTCCCAAGGTTTCTCAAGGGGGTCCCAAAGTGTTTTCAAGGGTGTTCAAAAGGGCCCCGGAAGGGTTCAAGGGGGTCCCCCAAAATCCTACTGGTCTTCTAAGTCCCCCGGGGACCCGAAACCCCCGGATCCCTAGTCTCTACCAGCCTCGCTTCGTCCAAACTCGTCGCCTAGCCAGTAGACTAGTCTCCACTCGCCTCAAACTGCCTTGACTCGCCTCATCCCCTCCACGCACAGTGTTATTCAAGAATTCCACTCTCTTAGATCAACATCAACATTATTTCACCATTTGGCAGTCGTAACGCCTAGCTGTGCTCGGACATTTATTAGGCGTCCGGGAGAGTGCAAATTCTCCCACCGTAGGTTGGACTAGACTAACCAACACCGCATAGTCCACCTAAAGCCTCTGCGGGCGACTAGCGATACCTAATTATATAACTAATCCAAAATTGATTACCATGAAAAAAGGGCACAGATAAATAATAAAGCCCAAGAAATAAAATACTAAATCAGTGTTAATGATCTATAAAAAGAATAATCATCCATTCACCCCAATACAGTGGCGAAAGAAAATTATTTAATGATCAGAGATTAATCGAAATCTTAAATTCTAAATTTTCACTCGATATTTGAACTCATTGGAGATGTAACGGATATATTCCATTAAGGAGGATTATAAAGATTTGAAACCGTACGAGAATCTTACATTAAGTTGAATTCCACGTGGGTAAAGTCTTGTTTATTTGTTTGTTTATAGATTAACCATAAACTATTTTTTTTGCTACTGTACGACAAGGTAAGAGGATGCTTCAAAGTCTAAAGCAATCTATCTCTTGTAACAAGTAGGCCCTCACTAACATATTTTCTTAATCTGGAGTGTCCAAAATCTATTCCTATGAACATCAACCCCGATGATAAGTTTCAAAGAAAAGTGCATTTTTGATCAATCCTTCAGCTTCTGCATGTCCACGAACTTTTCCAAGCACTGGGAATAAGTCTTAAAACCAGAATAGCGGTTATACCCTTCCGGTTAGACTTTAGTGACAGTCAGTGCATCCCAATCTTACTGTGCCATATATGTAATTGTAGTTTCTTCTGTTTTCCACTGGAGTTCCAGCGTGTAGTCACCGAGTGCTCCCCCGTAGGGCACGTGTGCCATATATGATTATTATTTGTCGAGCCTTAAGACCGAGGGATGTCTTCAGAAGACCGTAGCTTCAAAAGTATGATAACTTCACTATCTTTGATACACATAAATTCAAGCTCAATGTACGATGGGCCAGGAGTGCAAGATGCATTACCCTAACCTCTAAAATTTACTATCAGCTAGCCAGTCCTGTTGAGAGTTATCGTGCTCCATCACTGTAAGGGCTCCAAACCTACTCTCCCGACAGTTAAAACGGTTATAAAGTAACGTCAGAGTCGATTTTGAGCCGTACGACTAGAGCCGGCTACGGTAATTAAAAAACAAACCAGAATACCAGATTGGAAAGAAAACAGACTACCAGATTCGAAAACATGCGACACGATTGATTTGTGAGTTTGCACCATATAGAACGCTTAAAAATAGGCATTAAATATGTTTCTGCAGTTGGAGAGAGTTGAGCCATTCAAGAAATTATAGCGAGTTACAATTATATATCTACCAAATTAAATTCTTCAGTCACACGAGTTAAAACAAGTTACGTATATTCCAATCAAAGAGAGTAGAGATGGGTGAAAATTTACCTCTAGGTCATTTGTACCGAATATTTTTTTTCAGTAGGGAATCCCTCTTAATTTGGAGTCAACAACACGCAACCATAGGAAATTGACCGGTGATAGGATCATTTCTTATAGATACAACAACTGATGTCCAGGCACGCGCAACATCTCTACTTATAGACGTGCAGTTACGAGCAAAAATTCGTTAATGATTTAAACTAAGTAAAATCTTCATTGTCAATTTTTCGCTCTATTTTTGAACTCATCGGAAACGTGATTAATATTACTATTAGGAAGCTTTGTCCTCACATAGTACCGTAAGAATTTTGCATATAAAGTTGAATTCCACATCGGGAAAGTCGAATTTATTTTTCCGGTTAAAGACTTACCATAAACGAATATTTGCTCGCTACTGTACATAGTGCTGTGTTGATAAATTATGAATATTTGGTAGCAGGGACCTTCAGGCGTATTTTGTAGCTGTCAAAAAACAGATGGGACTGAGTATTATTAAACTTCTAAATGGTTCACGATTTCGACTATTTAAATTAGATATTTATTCGGCTTTGTTTCCAGTTCTATTTTCAGCTTGTACAATATAGCATTCACACAAGGGTAGTATTCGGACACCTGGAGGGTAGATACTGCAGGCAAATTTCTGTTCAATTTTAGTTTCCCGTTATTCCAAAACAAGCATCAAACGTGATAGATTCTGTTGAGTTACCCCTTATTGTAAAACAAGCGTCAAGAAACATGGATAGATTCCGTTTAGTTACTCCTTATTGTAAAACAAGCGTCAAGAAACGTGGATAGATTCCGTTTAGTTACTCCTTATTCTAGAACAAGCGCCAAGAAGCGTAGATAAATTCAGTTTAGTTTCCTCTTATTCTAAGACGAGCGTCAAAAAACGTGGACAGATTCACAGACAAATCCGTTCGTTCAAGACTTGTGAGATTATAGCTCAAGCAATATTTGGCGGAGGAAGCCAAAGTAGGGACAGTGAAAAGCGTCAACGGGCGTATCATGACTAGGCGTATCAATTGTAGTCTCGATCCGTTGATGCTTGAATTAACTTCACTGTTCATTCAAACTCAAATCTTTAGCTTCGTTACTACACGGCTTTAAAATTAAAGGTTTTTCTCAACATTTCACATAAAAATATCTGAACGTAAAGATAACATTCTTAATCAGGTGTGTAAGTAAGCTAGCTTCATTTCCCATCACACTAAGTGCATGTGATGTGGTTTCAGTTCTAACTCACAGAAGTGTGTTGCTGATCTTTGAAGATAGACTAAAAGACCACAGGTGCGTACGGTGTTGATCACTATGCGAGGCTGCTTACAGTGTTGACATGTTACAAGATCAAATCACTATTGCCAAAGTTCGCTAGCCATCGGTAGCCCAGAAATGCAGTTCTGCTCTGTCTGCAGCATCTGCAACCAAATTAGAGCAGTCTTACCGCGTCTTAGTCTGCGGCTTACAGTAGAACATCTTCATAGATGTACTTGTTATTACCCAATAACCGTAGTTTCAGATTTTCTTGTTATTCGTCCTCAACTGGACATCGTTGTAGGAATTTTTCAAGAATCTAAGCTTAAAAAAGGGATGGAATTTTCAACGTATCAAAACTATCCAAAGTCATGGACTTAAAAAACATAGCCCAGACCAGCAGAATTGTCCAAAACCAGCAAATTTTTGTAGGAGTTTTCTTATATAACTGGAATACTTAACGTCATTGAACTAAAATTACGAAACTGTCTTAATTACCGTAACTTTGTTCGTTGTGATGCGATAAACATTGTTGAGCAGGACGGAACATCATTAATAATGTTCCTATGATATCTACCTTTCTCAATTAAAACCATTATTTTGAGCTAAACAAACATTAAATTTCTTATACAAGCTGATGTTTTATTCCCAACTCTCTCTTATAATTGCGCCAACACAGCAAAAAAAAAGTGTTATTGGCATCAAACGGATCTAACAATTAGATTCTCAAACATGCTCAATTACGAACTAAATAAACTTGCGGCAGAAAATGTCGAAATTATCCCCTATTATACCGGAGTATAATTACAATGCATCAGTAAACCACGCAACGCGGCGTCGAGTGCGGCGTGCCGAGTTACTGAGGGCAACGACACGCCATATAGTTAAAGGCCAGAGCATCATACGGATCAAAGCCAGGGATTTATAGCCGACGAATTATCCACGGATACTAAATTTATTAATATCTTTTTTTCCCTCTCAAAATTTATATCTTCACAAGCGAGTGCTAGCATCCATACTAAATTTCAATATTCTGATATCGAAAAAGCTATATAATAAAAAACTTATAATCCTGTGGATTTGTATGTGTCAAGTTACTAACACTATCAAAGAGTTGAAGTCAATTCATTTTATTATTTTCGCAGCTCGCCTGAGTATACTCCTTTGGATGCACAATTTGGAGTGGTCGGTGTCTTCAGCTCTAATCCTGCCTTCCAAAGCGAATGCTCGCCAAAGACTTGGAGCGGACCAAGCCCGCATATTTAAATTCGGGTCAGGCTGCGCAGGACTGAATTGGAGTATTTCGTAGGTCTTAGATTCCATATCTTTGTTCTTTGGAATATCATTTGTGTCCCTGTCTACCAAATGTTGAAGACCTGCAGATCGCACTCAGACTGGTGGTGAAGACCTCCTGCAGATCGCACTCAAACTGGTGGCAAAGACCTGCAGATCGCACTCAGACTGGTGACGAGAAACATTTATATAGGCTGCCAAACTCTTCGTATCTACTCAAGTTGAAATTTAATTACACAGACTTATTATTGGTCATAACGGTTCTGGATAAGTTGTCCATGAAAACTTCATAGCAAATAGAATTCCCAGTGCTTACGAATGAGTTCAAATCGATACCATATTGATTGATAAGAGTTTGTTGGAATTCTCCCTTTCCAGGTTCCTGATACTAACCCGCGGGGCTAAGTTAGGGGTTTCAAACCTGCGGGGCAAACGTACGACGGATCATTCTAGGGTACAGTAGTGGAAGAAAATTCCTTAAGATTGAAGATTAAATGAAATCTTCGCTGAGCATTTTCCGTTCGATATTTGAACTCATCAAATATGTAATTGATTTTATCCTTCAAGATGATTTCTTCAAGTTTAATACCGTGAGGAATTTATAAATTAAGTTAAATTCTACGTGGGAAGAGTCGTAATTTTTTTTTCGATAATAAACTGACCATAAACGAATTTTCTTTCGCTTCTGTACGTAGAGCTGATTTTTATTGGCGGGGCATGACAGTGTCCGGTGATGACAAAAAGCTGTACTGTAGTGGCGCAAGTGCGCGTGCTAAAAAATTATTTTAGTGCAAAAACACGTGTGCTGAAATATTTCTAGCGGTTATGACAGTGTCTGGTACCGGCAGTCAGCTGAAGTGAAGTGGCGTTGGTGCGCGTGTGCTGAAATAGTTTTAGCGCGAAAACTAGGCTCTCTTTCCTAGTGCCGTTTGAGGTAACACAAAACTTAAAGATATCGCCGCAGAGAATTTTTTTTTATATTTTGAAATGGTGAAAAATTATTCCACTTGAAATAGAACGTTGATTGTTATTTGAAATAGACATGCTCTTGTTTTGGAACTAAACACATGCTCTTGGTTCTTGGATGGTCACTCTTCGTCTTGTCACTGAAAAGCACTAATCGATCCAACCCATCCTGATTAAAACAGATTCACCCACAAGGAACCCATAGTACGAACGGACTTTATATCCTCGAAAATCTTCTTCAGAACATCGGCGCTGGTGTCAACCACAAAAATTGATTTTAAAAACTTACCCGACATCCAATTCATGACTCAGGTAGTTGAGCCCATGCACGTCGTAATCATTAACGCTGCTGTAACTGTAGAGAAGCCGACGCAAACCATATAAACACACTAACAAAGCAAGAGCTCATATCAGTCCAACAGCAGCCTTTGACGGAAGAATCGCAGGCAGGAATCACATCGGAGGTAAGGACAAAAGTCGCTGCCCGCAAGTACAATCTGTGTGAATGAAAATAAACGTATTAGCCCAACACAACGCCTCAAAATAGACACACTAGAACTCAAGAAAATAAATTAAGTGACTTCGGTACTAGCAAATGTTACTATGTAAAAGTTAGAAGTCTCTAAGAGAAAATCGACGGATCGGGTAACCCTGCAATAAACAGTGTTTTACATGGAGACCAGCCTGATATTCTGCTCCCGGTCAACGCCTGAATGATTTTCCTGCCGATAAGTTTATGAACCGAATGTTAAAGGAACCTATAAGAGTTATCAATATCCTTGATCTGCTTTTGGTCCAAGCGACTCGTGTCAGTTGTTGAAGTGGGTGAACCACTCAGAACTAGGAACCATAACTATCTGTTTAACGATAGAGCTCTAGTTCAAAATAACAGTTAACTGCGATGAAGTTCCAAATTTCAAATTAGCAATTCTTTAATGACTTGCATAAGTCAAAGAGTCACTAGAATCAATTAGGAAGACTTAAAATTATTGAACTTTATTACATACCGCCAAAAAAACAGACTATCAGTGGTTAATCAGCCAAACAACTGGAAAGGAGATACACATCATCATCAGTCACATGAAAGGGGAAGTACTCGTCTTATCAAAAC
>SDVV010044321.1:0-10167 GCA_016164225.1 Gammarus roeselii
TGAACCACCCCAAATCCACCTGGTCTCCCAAGTCCCCCGGGTTCCCGAAACCCCGGGTCCTCGAGTCCCGCGGATCCCACGAGTACCTCCTCTCCCTGGGTCACCTCCTCTCAACCAACCTCGATACATATAATAATAATGATAAAATTCAAAATTTATCACCATGAAAAAAGGGCAGAGAAAAATAATAGAGCCCAAGCAAGAAGAAATGATAAAATACTAAAATAAAGTGTTAATGATCTATAAAATGAATAAGCATCCATCCACCCCAAGCGCGGGACCTGCATCGGTCGACGAAAGGTGTCGTTGTCGCTCACTGTCAGTTTGTCATACTCTATTGGTCGAAATTGCTCCACAGTGCATTGCAGTTTATTAAGAATCAATATGATTTAAAAAATATATATATTTTAGTTTCTTTCGGAGCAAAGGAGAACTTCCGCATTAGCATGTTATCAGCTTGCTAATGCGACCTGTTTGCAACGTTCTTGTCATCAGTGCAATCAGCAGAAAACATGTGGGGTGATGCTGTAACTCGTCCACAAAATCAGGTGTGATCGCATTGAGCTTAAAATCTGTCTAGAAGTAACACTTAGGAACCTTTTAACAAACCAACAAACTCACAGTTTTTAAAGTGTTGTACACAATATCTTGGGGTCGATAAAAATAAATACAAATATCTATAAAGAAGCCTTTGCAGGGCCGAGAGGTTGGCGCTACTAACACAATATCATCCGCATAGCTAAGATTATTAGCACAGCAATTGGCAAGATATTCTTCTTGCCTAATAAGCAATTAAGATCATCGATGTAAAACATATATGATAATGGCAAAAATTGACCTCCTTGTCTAATTCCATTGCTGCAATGATACGGAGCTGATTTTGAACTACCCCGCCGCACAAGAAATTCATGCTCTCCGTGCTAGAACATAAGCTACTCAGCGATACGAGGAGAGCTCCTCTCTCAATTAATTTATTGAACAGAATTCATTGATACGCGATCAAACGTAGTTTTTGCATCTATAGAGCACATGAAGATAGAGTCCATACTGCTATAATTTTATACTCTTTGTTTTGATGACAGGCTTATGCGTGGAGTGGGAGCTGGTGGTAGGAAACAGTTTTTTCAAGAAATTAGGTATCCACAAGTACATTTGGGTAAAGTGGGCACGTGGTGCCGCCGTGCATGGAGCGCTGATGTTTACCTGTGTTGATTTTGAGGAGAGTATTGAGAAGGTGGTGGGAGAACAACAAAGTGAAGGAGCAAGAGGGTTAGTGACGGTGAGTGAAGTGAATATGGGAAGCTGAGTTGAGGGGATCCGGCCTATGTCTGTGGGGAGTATGACATTGCTAGGCAAGGCCAGGAAAATGTTGCGGAAGAATGTGTGGGAGACGTTCAGAGATGCGTTGTTGGGATGTGTGAAAATGTGTGTCGAGGTGAGGTGGGTGGTGGCCCACGATAACTGTAGGGAGAAGAGGAAAGAGGTGGAGAGAGCAAAGAGGGACGGTGATAGTAGCTAAAGCAGGTCATTGAGCGTGAATTTTGCGTTAAAAATAAGTTTTGAAAAGCGGAGAGGAAGAGGAGGAAGGGAATGACAGGATAGTATAAGGCGGTATAATCAGTAAACGACCGGTTGTTGCTGGAGAGTGGTGAAGTACGGAAGACGTGGACTGAGTATTTTGAGAAGCTGTTGAATGTTGAGTATGCCAGAGGCTGACATTGTAACTGTGGGTGGTGGTGCACGGAGGCCGGTTTTTAGAGCAATCATTATTGCGTGCCTTCTCAAGAAAGAGGGGATCAAGGTAGTAGAGGTGCTCAAATCAGAGAGCCCTGGCTTACTCGGAGCTGTTGGGGACAAGCTTTCATTTCATGGCCGGTGGCAATGGCATTGTGTGCGTCGTCTTTGTGGTGTTGATGTGGACGCGGCCTGCGCGCTGCTCAGGGATCCGGACCACCGACATTTTCAGGACATTAGGGTCACAACTTGTACACTGCATTTGTTTCAATGGAAAGAGAACAATTGTTTGTCTAGTGGTTTTCCCTGGAAGCCCAAATAACTGGTAGATCGTTAATTGTTTAGTTTTTTATCCCCCACCCCAAGGCATGATCTCCTCAATCGCACTGATGAACGTCGTCAGTTCAATTTGAGATTTGCACGATTACAGTCCTGCAATTATTTTTTAAATAATGACATTGTGCTCGACATTACGAACTTTCGGAACTCAAAATTTATTGGTACAAAAACACTATTTCAACGTACTAAAAATTCCCTTCGATAGACTTCATAACTTGGTGGCGCGTCCGGTCCATCGTCTACATATATTAATTAGGTGGTTGCGAGTTATCCACGTGTGTCCCGTGCACAAGCGGTTGATGAACACTTGGTCTCTTCTCTTGGAGAAATTGGTTTCCCATTCTCCAACAGAAGGTTTAACTGAAAGCATTTTTTCCCCCTGTTGTGGAGTTGGTTGACTGTGTCGCTCAGCTGAGAGGGTACAACGTCCATCAGCAGTTGTGTCTACCATAACAGTGTAGGTGTGAGTGTGTAGCTTTCCTCACCGCTGGTGGAGTTGGTTGGGTGTGTCACTCAGCTGAGAGGGTACAGCGTTCCTAAGCAGTTGTGTCTACCATGACCGTGTAGGTGTGGGTGTGTAGCTTTCCTCACCGCTGGTAGAGTTGGTTGGGTGTGTCACTCAGCTGAGAGGGTACAGCGTCCCTCAGCCGTTGTGTCTACCATGACAGTGTAGGTGTGTAGCTTTCCTCACCGCTGGTGGAGTTGGTTGGGTGTGTCACTCAGCTGCGAGGGTACAGCGTCCCTCAGCAGTTGTGTCTACCATGACAGTGTAGGTGTGTAGCTTTCCTCACCGCTGGTGGAGTTGGTTGGGTGTGTCACTCAGCTGAGAGGGTACAGCGTCCCTCAGCAGTTGTGTCTACCATGACAGTGTAGGTGTGTAGCTTTCCTCACCGCTGGTGGAGTTGGTTGGGTGTGTCACTCAGCTGAGAGGGTACAGCGTCCCTCAGCAGTTGTGTCTACCATGACAGTGTAGGTGTGTAGCTTTCCTCACCGCTGGTGGAGTTGGTTGGGTGTGTCACTCAGCTGAGAGGGTACAGCGTCCCTCAGCAGTTGTGTCTACCATGACAGTGTAGGTGTGTAGCTTTCCTCACCGCTGGTGGAGTTGGTTGGGTGTGTCACTCAGCTGAGAGGGTACAGCGTCCCTCAGCAGTTGTGTCTACCATGACAGTGTAGGTGTGTAGCTTTCCTCACCGCTGGTGGAGTTGGTTGGGTGTGTCACTCAGCTGAGAGGGTACAGCGTCCATCAGCAGTTGTGTCTACCATGACAGTGTAGGTGTGGGTGTGTAGCTTTCCTCGCAGCTGGTGGTGTTTGAAACTGGTCGCCAGTAATGAGCCTAGCTCTTACCGTGAAGAATATCGGAAAATGATTAGTCTGTTCTCGGTTGTGATAGTTATTCTCAAGTGTCCGAGAAAGGCAGGACGGTTGTCGAAGACTGTGCTGGTCATATCGAAAAAACTGTTTCTTTACTGTTGACGGTTTTGGGGCAGGTGTCAGGGAGGTTACCACTAGAGGCGGAGGCACACACGCAGGTTATGTTTGTTCTGGTTTGAATTCCTTATCAGTTCATTGAGTTGGAGGACCACTGTTGCAAGACAATCCTCTAGTTTTGCGAGACGTCCATCGATTGTACTGGAAACAGCTGATTTGTCCTCAGTCTTCAGCTCGGTAAGGTCCGTCAATTTGTTTGTTGATAACTTCATGATGCGATCATTGATGCAGGCATCTATGGCCGAGACGGAGTTATCTGAAGGGGCCACCATGTGGGAGAAGTTTGCGTTCTTTGTCAAGGGAATCGTTTTAGGACTCTTAGAGGGGTAGAAAGGAGGGGTAGAAAGACGCTCAGTGTAAGGGGTTGTTCTTGCTCAGCAATGAATTTCGTTTTTCACCAGGAATGGTCAAACCTCGCTCATTGTAACGGGTTAAATATTTATCATTTCGTTGTCCTAATTCTAATACAGAACTTACTGTTGGTTTTGTACCAATTTTTTACGGTTTATATTAGCTTCGAGTTTGATGTTAGCAACTAACATTAACACGGTGTTACTGGCGGGTTCCCGACCTTGTGCACCAAAGGGGAACCGTAACCGTAAACTGAGATTAGATTAGGCGGTTCATCTTCACCAGAGCAAGTCTTAGTGAGCACCCCCGCAAGGTGCGAGAGAGCTCAGATTGGATTGACGAGGCTTTCTAGAGCACTGGAGACCATGTGGAGAGACCGCCTTACTTGCACAGGTGTTTGGGGTGTAGACAGCTTCGTATACTCCGGTGTGTTTTCCGAAAGCGATAAGCTTCTCACGGTAGGTTGGGTCCGTGAGTAGGTTTGTAGGTTGCACGGGGTATTTAGGAACGCTCGTCGGGCTGCCGCGAGTGCTTTGCAATCCATCAGTAAGTGTTTCACGCTGATAGCCACTTGGTGGCAACAAGAGCAAGGTGGCGCGTTTAGTCCTGTGTCGACATCCATCAGGTGGTTGTGGTTCATCCACGTGTGTTCCGTGCACAAGTGATTGATGAACACTTGGTCTTTTCTGTTGGTGAACTTTGTTTCCCATTCTCCGACTGAGGGTTTGACTGGAAGCATTTTTGGTCCACTCTGTTGCCACATTTCATCCCATCGGGATGTTATATGAGAGTTGATTACAGGAAACCAGTCCCGGTAATGTATTGCGAAAAATTGTGATTGGTGAGTAGATGCCAGTTTAGCAAGCGAGTCCGCAAGTTCGTTTCCTCTTATTCCCGCGTGCCCGGGGATCCAGCAGAATTCCACTGCCTGACCAGTCTCGGTCATCACAAAGAGATAGTGTTGTATTTTACGTTGAACGGGATGTTCGTTGTGCTGTGTTTTAAGCTGGGTGAGGACACTCAGACTGTCTGAGAATACGACGTATTTGGGGAAGCAATGTGTTTTTGCAATAGAGATGGCTAGTTCGAGTGCGTGAAGCTCCGCTGAGAACACGGAGGCCTCTTGTGGGAGGGTGGCGGAGAGTGGGGTGTCCCCGCACACAGCGGCGGCTCCCACTCCGTCCGCGGTTTTGGAGCCGTCAGTGTATACGTGACGGTGCTCTAAATATTCTTCCTCAAGTAGTCTTAGGAATTCCTGCCGGTAGCGTTGGTTGGAGAAGTTGCTTTAGGGTACATTTGCAGGTCTAGGTTGACCGGCGGTGGGTTGATCATCCATGTTGGTGTGTTAATTTGAAGGATTCGATAGGAAAATGAAGGCTTAATAGCTATACGATTGATGTTTAGCGAGGTCAGCAGGTTGTCCACACGTAGGGGAAACGGTGCGCATATATTATTTTTAGACGCAAAAAGGCGCTTATCGAATATGTTGGTGATGTGGCTGATTGCTGGGTTGTTGATTAGACTTCTAGTTTTAAAATAGTATTGAAGTGAAAGTTTGTCTCGCCGGAGCGGAAGTGGAAGTTCGTAAGCGAGCACGTTAAGGGATTTGATTGGGGTGGAGCGGAAGGCGCTGGTTGTGATACACAAAGCATTGTTTGCGATGGTTGAGAGTAGTTTTGGCTGCAGAACCGTAGACAACGGCTCCGTAGTCCATGAGCGATCGGATTATTGCTCTGAACAGCGTCATTCCGGTGTCCATGTCTCCACCGAACTTCAGGGATGTTACCGATTGGATAAATCTCGTCGACCTTTTGCAGCGAGTCGCCAGGGCTGCGATGTGGGGTTGCCACGCGAGTTTAGGGTCCTACATAAGACCCAGGAATTTGATCGTTTCTTCGTTGCTAAAGATGTGTTGTGCAGCATTAGGGCTGGTTTCAGGTGTAAGCCGGGCACATGGGTAAATGGCATGCTTTTAGTTTTAGAGGGTGAGAATCGGAATCCGTTTAAGGAAGCCCAGTTCCCGACTAGGCTTAGGCACTTCTAGAGTTCATGTTGAATTGTGATGAGGCTGGGGTGTCTGTAGCTTATTTGTAGGTCGTCCACATATAGTGATAAGAGCAGTCTTCCGTCTCGGGGAAGAATTTCGGCTAACTGATCGATTTTGAGGATAAAAAGAGTGACACTGAGGACGTTTCCCTGGGGGACGCCCATTTCTTGCGGATATGACGGAGACTAAGTGTCGCCAACCTTGACCTTGATGGTGCGATTTTGTAGAAATTGGTGGATGAAACGTGGTAGCCGACCTCTCAAACCTTTACGGTGAAGATGCTTCATGATCCCGTATTTCCACGTAGTGTCGTATGCTTTTTCAACGTCGAAAAATATGGAAACCACATGTTATCTTCGGACGAAGGCCTGTCTAATGTCCGATTCTAATCGTACGTGGTGGTCCGTTGTGGAGTGGCGCTTACGGCCACCGCACTGGATGTTGTTAAGGCCTGCATGCATTTCAAGGTAGTCGACCAGGCGGGAGTTTATAATACTTTCCATAGTCTTACATACAACGCTAGTTACGGCAATGGGACGATAGTTATGAGGGTCGCTGTGACATTTTCCGGGTTTGGGTATCGGGATAATTCTGGATTTCCGCCATTGGTTGGGAAAGAATGAATTTGAATACCAGGTATTGAAGACATTTAGTAGGTGCTGGAGAGCGTTGTCAGGAAGGTGTTTGATCATGTTGATGTGCTCTCGGTCCGGCCCGGGTGAGGTTTCACGAGTGTGGTCAATTGCATATCGTAGTTCATGGATGGAGAAAGGTTTGTTGTAGAATTCTTCATTTGCGGAAGTAAAGTCGATATGCTCACTTTCTCTTAGGATCTTTTCCCGTTGGAAAGAAGCCGAATAATTTGTTGATTGTGATATTTTGCTGAAAGTCTGAGCTAGTTTGTCCACGATGTTTGCGTATGAAGAATAGATAGTGTCTCCGTCCGACAGTATGTGGATAGGTCGGTCGGGGCGACCTTGGATACGTCTGATATTTCCCCACACTTGGGAAAGAGAGGTGTTTCGATTGATTGTGTTAACTAATTGGGTCCAGCTTTCTCGCTTCTTCTCCACGCTAAATTTGCAGAACACCGCAGTTTCCCTTTTCCAGGCTACTCGGTTCCTGGGGGAACGTGCGCGGCGGAAGGCCCCGTACATCCTATCACACTGGTCCTTTGCTTCTTGTACTTCCGGGCACCACCAATGTTTTGGGGAAAGAAAAGCTTGAGGGTAAATATTGGGGAATGCATGCGGCAGCTGAACTTTGGAATTTCTCGTATAAATGTATGATAAGGTCGCGCTCTGAAATGTCTTCGGAAGGCCCTCCACATTGTTCCATGCGACATGTGTCGAGTATTCCTCCCAGCTGGCTTTCCGGTAGTTGAATCGAAGTTCCTGTGCGTCGGGAATGTTTGGTCGGTTAGTAAGGAGCGATATGATCACTGGGTTGTGATCACTGTCATGTGTTGAAGGCAGGACTCCACAAACGAGCTAAAATAGGGGATCAGATTGATAAATCGATGATGGTTTCACTTTCGAGGGTGATCCGTGTGAGTTGTCCGCCGTTGAGAGGGACCAGGTTGTGATTGTCTATTGGCGACTATCATTCTTCTGGGGTCAGTCCTCACGCATCCCCACACTTCGTGGTAGCTGTTGAAGTCTGCAAGAAAGAGTACGGGATAATGCAGTTGATAAAGCAGATCGGTCATTAGTGTCTCCGTGAGGTCGTAGTTACGTGACGAGTAGATAGATACCACTGTAATAGGTCTTGATATACATATCTTCACCGAGGCAGCTTGGAGATCTGTTCTCAGAGAGAGGAGGTGATGAGGTATGCTTTGATTGATCATAAGTGCCACTCCGCCGAGTGCAGTCACATTATTGTGACCTTCGCGACGGTGTATGACATATTGAGGGATTGTGAAGGTGGCTGTGTTACGGAGTTTGATCTCCTGGAGGCCTACAACCAAAGATTCATGGGTGGAGATTAGCGATAATAATTCATATTGCATGCTTCTAAGTCCCAGGCAATTCCACTGAAGTATTGTGTTCTTGTTCATTTAGGATTTGTTTTACGGCCAGACTTCGATGGTCTAGAGCGGTCGCGTGGTTTGTAGGAACTTTCGTGGTGTTCTTGTATATGAGGCGCAGGTGTCCTAGATCGAGAGCGTTCGCATGAGCGTCCGCTTTCTGTAGAACGTGAACTCCTAGACTCACTGCGTTCTCGGCTGTGAGTGCTCTTGTAGGAGGAGGACGAGGGAGTATGATCTTTGCGTTGCTTCTTGAGCGAGTGCGTTTCTCTTCTATGGAGTTTTTTTTAAACATGATGATGGACTGAGTAGTAGTCGTTGGGATATTTGAGTAGAGTGCGATGCATGGTAGACCAGTTGTTTGGGGTATCAGTTCTTCGTTGAAGATGTTCAACGCGTTCTCGCGCAGGCGATGGTCGTTCTCACTTGCGAGATGTTCTGGTGTTGGGCATGTTAGCTGAGGGTTGAATACCTCACTTCGGTTTTCGGTGGGTGCAGTTGCAGTTAAGACGGTCAGAAGTCGTTCAACGCTCTGATCGAGGCGAGCTGTGGTTTTTGGGGTGCTACTAATCTTTTTGCTTCGTGGCGAGAGGGTTCCGCGTATCCCGCGGTCGTCGGAGGAGGAATCTTCGTCTCTTGGCCTTTTGATTTCCGGGTTCTTGGACCTTTCCTCGTAATCGACCGAGGCAGCATCCATCGCAGTGCTTTCCTGGGCACTGGTGGATTCATTGCTTGGGGCGCCCGCCTCTATTACGAGGGCGGTCGCTGGGCTGGTTGTGGTATTGTTAGTACTGGAAAGGGGTGTTGGGGACATGGTTTGTGTTAACTGTACGCGAGTATCATCTGATGGGGTAGACTTGGTTGTGGGTTTAACCTCTTTGGCGTAACTTAAATTACGGCAGTTTTGGGTTTTCGTCGTAAAAGATTTGGATGGCTTGTTTTCGTGTGACTCTGCGGTCATTTAGTATGATTGTCATTGCATTTACGTCCATCTGCTTTGAGCAGTCGTGGTCGCCTGCCTCATGGAGGCATGAGCAGTGTTGGTGGGCTGCGCAGTCCTTTCGGTCATGCTCGCCGGTGCACCTCTTACAGCGTTGGGGTATGTATGGCTGGCAGTAGTTGATGAAGTGGCCGTTTTCCAGGCATTTTGTGCACATTGCAGGCCATGTCGCCACTGGGTAAATTTATGTTTTTTCCTGTTCGCCCGGGATTGCTATGAATTCCGGTGTGTCACTTCCTGGGTAAGTGATTTGGTATGCGGTGGTGTGGATGTTTCGTGGTTTGATCCATTCTGCTAGGGAAACGTTGGTGATTCCATAATCCTTTGCTAAACCTGCTGCAAAAACCCATAGGTCAGTTTTGGGAGTGTAGTTGGAAGTATATATAATTGGTCTTGTGGCATTGAAGAACGGATGTATTTCGACAGTTACTTTGTGATTGTCTATTCAGTTAATTCTTTGTTTAGCGCGTTACTTCGCTCGATATTTACGACGTGGGCCAGATACTTCTTTCCCTGTCGGTTTATGTTTATCGGTCTGCCTCCCAGTTGTTTGGAGAGCGAGTTCATCATGGTGAATGGGTTCATTGAGGAAGCAACTTTGTTTGCACCGCTATCTACAAGCGTTATGAGGAAGTGGGTATGGGATGATGCTGATCTTCTCTCCTGGGTGGGAGGGTCAGCCTGGGGGGAGCGAATTGGGGCCGCAGCCTCTCGTCGCCCGACTTTGTGCTCGGTTTAGCATTGCAGGATCTCTCTCTCTGTCTTGTCCTGGGGGCAGTCTTCGTATCCCGTAGGGTGGCTGTTTACTTTGCAGTAAAAGCAGTGAGGTTCTTCGGATGGGCACGACAAGGGATCGTCTCGTTTATCGTGGTCGTCTTGGGAGTAGTGTGCATCTTTTTTTACCGTTACAATCTGTCGATGCGAGCAAAATTAGTGTCACCCTAAATGGTGAGCTCTTGGAGGAAGTTCAGTGTTTTAAGTATCTGGGCTCCCATGTGGAGAAAACTGAACTAGTGGAAACTGAAGTGAAGGCGCGAGTGAAGGAGGGATGTAAAGTGTTGGGTGCACTGAAGAGTGTAATGAGCTGTAGGACGTTGGGGATGGAAGCAAAGAGAGGGCTGTATGAGGGTGTTGTTGTCCCAACTGTACTCTATGGAGCTGAGGCTTGGGGGTGAGAG
>SDVV010044322.1:0-10167 GCA_016164225.1 Gammarus roeselii
ATGGATATATATCTGAAAACATATATTGACCTTGTAATACGGCCTCCCACGAGGGAGCCTACATGAGTCAAGATGTCTTGCCTGTAATGGCGGTGTCTGGTGTTTCGGGCAAAAGTCACTTAGGTCTGAGTAGCACCCTACCTTGATCCATGCCTATGTATAGATATAAATAGTGTAAATAACATTTTTTAATGGGTGACATCTCTTGCAACTATCATACATCCAGAATGCATATTTCTGGGTCATACACATAAAATTAAAGTGAGTGAGATTCCTGCATTATGGAGCTTAAGACTCCCATTTTTATTCCGCGTAGCTACACCCATAGTGGTATGATATTTTATTTCTTGTGATATCCATTTTTATTACGTGCACTCAATCTGTCTGCCTGTATGAGGCAGGCAGAATGTTATGTGGTTATCTCCCATGTGGCACCTTTTTAGCCACGAATGTTTTATGTGCAGCCTTCATCCCTGCTGCGAACCAAGGACATAAAGGGACCACTATCTTTATTGTACGGCTACCCACTTCAGGCGAGACCCAGAATCGAATTCTCGACTGGATCACATAAAATTCCAAAAATCCCCAAAGATTACCCTCGGTTAAGCAACGCCACCGGGATTTTCTTGCCGGCTTTCCTATCTCCCTTCTTTTCCTCTTCTATATTCCCTTGGATGTCTTCATTCAGTTAAGTTGGGATCAATACCAAAGATTTTACTTACCTTTGTCTGTTATTGTCCTTGTGTCTGTTTCTTGGTGCTTGCCCATAATACTCAACCTCATTTGTGAAACATAATATATAAACTTGGAGTCAGATTGTGCCTTGAAAGTGAGAGCACCGTGTTCACTTAAATTATTATTGCTCACAGAAGCTCATTTACTATTACGTTTTGGTTTGTCAACGGGTAACTTGCCCATTATCAATATATATTTCCAACATTACCAAAAGATTGCACGATTCGGCTACAGTGCAGCCAAATCCTGCAATCTCAACTCAGCTGCCTCTCCCTTTAAATTCCTCTGATGGCTTGACCAGGGCGATGGCCCGTTTTCACTACAGTGCATGATGACACGAGTGAACCATACAAGGCACAGCCGATACGCTGATAAAGTCATTTCGGCGTCACTATTTTCGAGATGATCTACAGCGCCGTTCATGCACTGCTGTCACCCAACTCCACCTAGAGATATATTAACTCATCCATAGCTATCAGCTCACCTTGAATCCCCACGTCCAGTGCGTTCCCCGCGCTGTCGATCTTTCCGAACTCTATACAGCACTTCTGCCGGGGTATCCCAAGTTTTCTGACCACTGAGTATTGCTTAGTTACACTTCCACTGCCCGTCACACTGCCCGCTCAATTCTAGGATATAGATTGAAGGTCATTTGCTGTGTTTTAATCCTGGCAGGTGTCAATTTCCAGAAGTGTTTTGGCACCAGTTACCACCCAAAGAAGTGTTTGTATGCTTGAGTGACGCAACCGCAAAACAAGAAACGGGTAAAATAATGAAATGGGGTTGTAGCAATTTTTCTAGTGGAAAAATAATATGTGTGATTACTAACTAAATTTTTTGTGTTGCAATCACAATAAGGCTCATCGTGAAAATTCACATTATGCTGCACAATAAAACTAATACTACCTGCTCTAAAAAACGGCCAGGTAAAATTAAAGTATGTAAGCACTCATTAGACGATTTGAACCTGTGCCTCAAGCCAAGTTTGTTCAACGGTTATTTTGGGAGATAAGTGTAATTTATTACTTCTCGTCTAGATGACGGCAGTTGTGTTTACTTTACAATAGCTCAAAATACCTAAATGCACGATGTTCTTGCAATGTATTCAATCAATATTTTCAAAAAATAAATATTCAAACTCAAGTGCGCACCTCGCTTTCCATGGGATATACCTCGTTCAGTGTATCGAGGTCAAGCTGAGCAGAGGATGACTCATCCTCAGAAAAGACTCCCGCTGCTCGATGTCGCCACATATTATGATACGCTCAAATTTATAACAAGGTCATGGATATAAAATGTCTGAAATATTGATTTTTTCGATCAAAATTGTTGAAGTTACATTGGATGAGGATGTTTAATTTCAATTCCGTATTACCCCTATAGAGCAGTGTTGTTTGGGTGCAAACTTGAAAATGATAGACGTTCTAAGTTTTTACTGATAATATTTATTTCACCTGTAAGGAATCCGATTCATATGGTTCATTGATAACTATTCCGTTTCAGGTTACACTTGCATGTATAACGATCTTCGCTTGTTTGCTGACTCCTTTAGGGAAGAGCATTGGAGCCCTTCTAGTAATGATTTCGTTTCCCTATAGCACTGGTCGTGCTCATTGATGCCAACGTAGTATTCCTTATGGTGTCGTTTCAAGTCAAAAATGTTATGCAGAGTTTACGTTAGTTCTTAATTTGTCTCGCTGCAATATAAAAATTTTAATAACTGAAGGATTTCTCCATATTTGCTTGTCTCAGAAGGTAGGTTGATCGTAGATGACAATAGGGATGGAACGAAAAATTCTACGATGAATTAATCAATTAATGCTACGCGCAAGCATTGTAAATACCATGTTTTGGCCCTCTAATTTTCAAACCCTTCGAGTTGTCTCTGGTTACGTAATTTGGTAAATCAAGTTGAAATGTATTTGTACCAATATGTAATACTCGATTAGGTAATAGGTCACCAATTTATTAGATAGCCTGCCGACCGTAAAGATTAGAACGAGATGGGCATATTTACAGTGCAGCTAGCAAGAAGCAGAACAATTTTCAAGTGGTGTGAAATACTCTCTGACAGAGATTCCTCTCGATTTGCCTCCATATATATATATATATATATTGAAGGTTTAGATAATTCTAAAATAGTGGCCAAGATCCAACCTCGAATAAATGGTAGATTCCCTATCCCAATTCATGAATTGGTTGGTATTTTTAACCACTCTGGTTGCTTAATTCAACATCAAAGTCTTCATGAAAAATTTATTTTGATTTGCCCAAAATATACCTGAACTCTCCAAACTACGAAAGAAAGATTAAAATACCACCCTACTGAAGATGGAATCTAGACTCCAGTCTGCTAGAGATGGAAATCTGGGAGGACCAGTTTCGATTTGGAATGAGATCTGGGGTTCTACATCATATTTGGTGTCCTTGAAGCTATTCTACCAAATATTTATTTCAAAATTTTGTGACTTCCTACACAGATGTTTGAATATGGCTTTGCTTTGTCCTAATTGTTGCTAGTGCATTTGCCTCCTATTACAACTTAGGGAGTCCCAGGAATTACGTTGTGAGAGGTGCAACATAAATTTTGGGCAGAGGTCTTCTAGTCAGTTTGCAACTTCCTCATTTACTTGCCCTTTTAGCAGTGTTTGCCTATTGTTCACTATCTTAGGACTCATAACAAAGTTGGAGACTACGTTTATTCTTCAAAATTAAATAAGAACAGGAACAGTTCTTGAAGTCTGGAGCAAATTGCTTTTTCTGATATTCATGACTAAATCCCACACTGATCTTCTGAATTTGACCTGTGAGCTCAACATCTGTTTGCTGTAAATCAATGGAAAGAATAGTTGTATCTCAGTTGACAGAGTGTCATGAGATCAACGATAATTGTCGTCCCCTCAGTATGGTTTTTGTTGTAACTGTAGCACCAAGGACAAATTGCTGTAGCCTGTGATAGTGTTAGAAGCTGTATTGATGAATGATAAATTATGGATGTCATATATAATGCTCAACTTTTCTAAAGCATATGATGTGTTGACTCTGTGATTCATACTGTACTTCTGTAAAAGCTGGAATCCTTGGGTGTTTGTAATTCATTGCTGGCCTGGATATTGGCATTTCTTTCTAGCAGAGTGAGGAGTGTTTGAGCAAGTGGTAGCATGAGCAGCATTGCAGCTCAGTTGTTTTGACTAGTGGTGTTCCTCAGAGCTCTGTTCCTAGACTGCTACTGTTCTTGATCTATATCTAGAATGGAAATGTCCATTGCAGATCAGAGTTACTAAAAATAATGATCCTTGCAGAGGTTTGGAAAATTTAGTGACCAGGGGAGTTGCATACACTTAACAGGTCACGCTGCAGAGTTTTGTACAGGTGCAATAATTCTTTCTGCAGAGTTGTTCAGCGGGAGAGGGGAAGAAGTTGGTAACATTATACAATCTGCCAACTGCCTCAAACTGCATTGTGAAGTTCACAATTTTAAATGGATTCTTTAAGCAACAGGCGCTCTAATAGTTGGCAGATTCTACATTACACCATCGATGTGTACGCACTGTCTTCTTGACCTTTCAGCAGAATTTGAATTGGATCAAATCTCAAAACTATTTCATCACAGTGCACAAGCAGCATGCACTATCACACATGTTTAGAAAAGAAACTCGGTGTATATAGTTATGGTGTCTACCAGTCTGTATTCCGTGTACCAACCATCGTCCAAGATCAGATTTGATGATAGAGTTGTTGTTTATTATAAGTCATAAATGACAGCTCATCATCAGCATTGGATGAATCTAATTCCCTACTCCCGGGAATTAGTGTTGGCTGTTGGAGAGACGTGGTTGTTGCCTTCTGTTGCATCATCCTTCATCGACATTGCTGACAACACGTCAGTAAGGAGAGACACGGATGGCACAGCTCGGGAGCATGGATCACTGCTGTACCTGCTTAAGGACATTGCATTTTTGTTTTTGTTTTCTCACCTTGGTTGCCCCAAGACCACTTCACACCCCAGCAAGGCCAGAGTGCAGAGCATGACAGGAGGCTCAAATGCCACAGCACGCCAGACTGCAAAGACCCGCAAAACAATGGAACGGAAAAAAACTGAAAATTTGTGCTTCTGGCAACTGATCATACAGCAGTTATATTGGTCACAATATAAAACATACACATACATATATACACACATATACACAAAAAAAAACATACATGCCTACACATGCATCCCTACAAATAAATTAAACTTCATCAGCCTAGTCCAAATCTAAAAATTCCTTGTACATCAGATCCAGATTGCACAATTGGGCACGGGGTTGAGAACATTACGTGCGTTTTCATCGCCAAATATTAAGAACCAAACCAGCCGTGCACCTCAAAAGCTGAAATTGGCGTATCTAGACCTTTACGTGCGCTTCCAGAGTATGTTTGTAGAGTTACGTGCGCCACTGTCAGAGACACTGACAAATATATACAAAACGGAGAGCTAGAGGGGCAAGCGCTGCAAAACAGACTGCAGAATTATATGTGTGTAGAGTTTGAGATGACTGCACATAGACGTAAGCGTCTTTCACCAACCAGGCATCATACAAACAGAATGTAACATTTTGATGATACTCTTTCATATGGTAGTTATATATTATAATTAACAATACTTGTCGGTTCTTATTAAAAATTGCCATTACTAACACATAACGTGTGTGACGTCGGTGTTTGTTTTCATCTTCTGTCAAAATGCAGTAATGTTAAATTGTCGTTTGAACCATGCAGGGCGTAATTCAATATTACAGTTTAGCCATGGTTGCATTCACACCAAATGCAGATGCGTTTTGTCTTGACTGATATTGCCCGTTGTGTTGTGAATCATCAATTCTTTATTCTCCCGTCCAAAAAATGCAAAATTGGTTTTTGTTTGTTTCTCTCAGTAACCGATGACAATCCTCCAAACTGTTCGGTCACAGAGATTAGTAGTTCTTCAATGATGGTGATGCGCAGTGGTTAAGAATCTTGGTGTCAGCTTGAATTAATATGCTATGTAGGAAAATGCGTGCATTTTGGTCGTGGTGCTTCTGCTGTAGCTGCTTCCTCATCTGTTTGTGGTGCTTCTGCTGCAGCTGGTCGTGGGGCTTCTGCTGCAGCTGGTCGTGCTGCTGCTGCGGCTGGTAGTGTTGCTGCGGAGGGTGGTGGTGTTGTTGCGGCTGGTGGGAGTGTCACTTTGTCTGAATGTAGTCCGGCGGCGGCTGGTCACTATTCTGATGCCGATGGTTGCGTTGTTGTTGCGCATGGCTCTGGGGCTGCCGCCAGTCGTGATGTTGCTGTGACTGGTCGGCATGGTGGTGGTGGTGCTCCTAATTGGGTTGCTGGGGCCACTGGGTCAAATATAGCAAGTGATTTCTGTCAACTGCTTTAAGTCAGCAAGCAAGCCATTCCACACACCAACACATCTCACACTGAAAGACCTACTGCGGACATCAGAGGAGCGACGAAGAAACGCCAGCTCCAGCCTATGACCTCTAGTACCAACTCTCGGAGCAATAGAAAACATAGTTAGCAAATCCTCTGAGTTCCCATGCAAATTTTCCAATATGTGATCAGGTCTGCCCTAAGAAGCCGGCCCTTAATGGAAAACAAATCCAGGCTCCTTGAACGATCACCATAGTCCATTCCAGAAAGTCCAATATTTTATAGTCCATCTTCTCTGGACAGACTCCAGCAGCCTGCAGTCCCCACAATATCCAGTGTTCCAAATGCAGGATGCATACTCAATAAGGGGACGAATATGCGAAACGTATAGGGACAGCATAAATTCCCGCGACCTGCAAACGGTTGATCTCAACGAACAGTTGGCCAACCCACCAGCCTTTGCAGCCACCACACAAAAATGATGGAATCGAGACTGGTATCTACACTGACGCCCAAGTCTCGGCGTGTAGGAACAAACTTCAACACTCTGCCCTGCAGGACATACTGGTTAGCTGGAACCAAAGCAGCAAAATCAATACGACCTCTAAAAAACGCAGCACAACACACTTATCTGGATTCAGTCCAAGTTTCCATGACTGTGCAACAGAGTCAACTGCATCCAACCTATTTTGCAGTGATTGGACACCTTGAGCGGCAGACTTAGTGTCCTTGCGGCAGACTTGTAGTCATCAGCAAATGTTTGAACTTGCATGAGAGACCACTAGAGATGTGATTAATATAAATCAGGAACAACAGCAACCCAAGGACAGAACCCTGAGGCACACCACTCGTCACAGCAACTGGGCTGCTCACACTGCCATTCACACAAATGCTCATCACTCTGCCAGAGAAAAATGCAGAGATCCAGGCTAGCAAAAAATTACAAACGCCTAAGGATTCCAATTTGGACAGGAGCACAGCATGACTCACCAAATCAAATGCCTTCAAGAAATCCAGCATCACAACACCCTCAATACATCCCTCATCAATCCACCTTCCAACATCATCATAGGTCAACAGCAATTGGTCCTCAGTGCAACGGCCTCTCCGAAAACCATACTGATGAGGTGATAAAATATTATTGCTCTCAAGAGACTCGGTCAACTGTGATACAGCCATTCTCTCCATTGATTTACAGCAAACTGATGTCAAGCTCACAGGCCTGTAATTCAGAGGATCAGTGTGGGACTTGGCCTTGAATATTGGTACAACCAAAGATCTGCTCCAGGCTTCAGGGACCATTCCCATCCTCAACGACTTTTAAAAAATCAAACAAAGAGGGAGGGAGAGCTCAACAGCACAGTTCCTTAGCAGATGTGGATGGAGGCCATCTGGACCTACACTGGAACTAGGATCAAGAGCGGAAAGGACACGTTGGACCTCCAACCTTGGAAAGTCAACATCCGCCAAACTCCCCGCAAAGAACTGGAAAGGGGCTGGATGGGTTGGAACTGCACTAACAAAGACTCCCGAAAAAGAAGCAGCAAAGACTTTGCACATCCTACGAGGATCCTGCACTATCTCAACCGTCGGCATCGGAGAGGACCCACAGCTGGACGACCAATATTTTTATTTCTCACATAAGCATGAAACGGCTCACAGTTATCAGGCCTGTTAAGTAAATTAGGCTCAAAATTCTTCCTGGACTCCATGGAAAAGTTTCAATAGTGCCTATTCAGCTCACTAAATATGTGTGATCTCTCAAGAGCACGGGCTGAGTTGCAACCCTCTGCCCCTCTGACCCGCTTGTATGCAAGCCATGCCTCTGATCTCTCTCTAGCAAGAGCAGGGGGCGCCCTCATAGCCCATGGGGGGCCAGAACGAACAAGCATGAGAGGTATGAACTTATCAATGAGGGACCACAAGACAGACTGAAGAAAGGAAAAATCTTCTCACACCGAAGAAAAGGTAAATTCTAGCCCCCAGTCAATCTGGGACAGAGCCTCTGAAATTCTGCCATAATTCCCCTTGTGCCAAATACGTCTCTCCCCCACAGCCACCCGCTCCAGCCCCTCCCAACTGATGATATACTCCAACACAACATGAGTATGCTGGCAGCAAGGCAGCAGCGGCAACACAAACACCTCACAAACACGATCATCCTCAGATGTAAGAAAAAGATCCAGTATATTGTCAGAGAGTAGAAAAGTAGGCTTTCTCACCCACTGCAAAAGTCCAAGAGATGAGAAACAGTCTAAAAATTGCATGTCAATTGGCCGGATGTAGCCACCAATAAGGTCCAAGGACCAGTCAATTGTTGGTAAATTAAAATCACCTGCAATGATCATCTCCTTGCTAGGGCAAAAGTTCAGTAAAAAGTCCATCAAGCCGGTATTCTCTAAAATTGTATAAGAAGGAGGCCGATAAACAGTCATAATCCACAAGTCAAGTCAATTAGGTGCACAACCACCACATTAGGAATGGGCACCTCAAACACCAAAAATGCCATGTCCTTATGCAGGTACAGCAGCGATCCATGCTTCCGAGCTGTGCCATTCATGTCTCCCCTGACGGAACTGTTGTCAGCAATGTCGATGAAGGATGATGCAACAGAAGGCAACAACCACATGTCACTAACAGCCAACACATGAATACCCTGCTTCAAAAGTAAATTTGAGATAAAATTGACTTTATCAGCTAGCGAGTTGACTTTTACAAGGCCAACTTTAAAAAAATTAAAATCGCTTAATAAACTGCTGGAGCTCAGCGCAGGAGAAAATTCTGATCATTTGACCCAGTGGCCCCACCAACCTAATTGGGAGCACCACCGCCACCCCGAACAGTCACAGCAACATCACAACTGGCGGCAGCCCCAGAGCCATACGCAACAACACAGCAATCATCGGCATCAGAACAGTGACCAGTCGCCGCCGGACCACAGTCAGACAAAGTAACAGTAACACTTCACTCCCAGTAACAGTAACCCTTCCACTCCCATGTATAAGTCAACTTGCTAGCTAATAAAGTTGATTTTATCTCAAATTTACTTTTGAAGCAGGGTATTCATGTGTTGGCTGTTAGTGACACGTGGTTGTTGCCTTCTGTTGCATCATCCTTCATCGACATTGCTGACTAGAGGCTTCGTCGGCAATGGGGGCCTGATGGCTTACATCCAGAGCTGCTGAAGAGTTGTGCGGTTGCACTGTCAGGGCCTTTGTTAATTCTATTTTGGAGGTCATTACTTTGTGGAGTTCTTCCGGATTTGTGGCTGGAGTCTATTGTGATCCCCCTGTTCAAGGGTAAGTTGAGGTACGATCCTCTGAACTACCGCCCTGTCAGTCTGACCTCTGTGTGCTGCAAGAGTTTGGAAAAGATTATTGTTTCCGGTCTGGTTGAGTTTCTTGAGAGTAATGGGATTCTCTCCTCTCACCAGTTTGGATTCCGGAAATTTTGGTCTACTGGGGATCAGCTTCTCTTGACTTATTCAGATGTTTCAGACTGGGTGGATGATGGCTTTGTTGTGAATGTTGTGCTGCTTGATTTTTCAAAGGCATTCAATGTGGTTTCTCATGATGTGCTGATTCACAAGCTGAGGGAGGTGGGAATTGGGCCAGTTTGGCTTGGCTGGATTTGTTTGTTTTTGGCTGGTCATTCTCTGAGGGTTGCTGTTGATGGGTGTTGTAGTGAGTCGAGCAAAGTGGTTAGTGGTGTGCCGCAGGGTTTGGTGCTTGGCCCTGTGCTATTTCTGATCTATATTAATCACATTACAAATGGAGTGCTATGTTCTTTTAAGGCATTTGCTGACGACTACAAGCTGTACCTTCGGTACAAGAGGGTGATGGAGTCTGCGGTTGCTGGTGTGTCAAATCTGCAGTCAGATTTGGATACAGTTGGCGCGGTTGCCTCATCTTGGAACTTGAGGCTGAACTCTGAGAAGTGTGTGGTGTTGAGGTTCGCTCGTGGGTTTGCCGAGTGGACTGATGAGAATCCGCTGGCTCTGTACTTCTTGAGTGGAATTTCATTGAAGTTTGTTCAATC
>SDVV010044323.1:0-10167 GCA_016164225.1 Gammarus roeselii
CACTCTGAACAGTTTCTAACACCCTCATTACCACCATGCCTGCTCCCTCACTAAAAGTCTCTAATAACCCAGTTTCTTTCATGTCAGCTTGCCCCACTTTGAACAGTTTCTAACACCCTCACTACCACCATGCCTGCTCCCTCACTAAAAGTCTCTAATAACCTAGTTTCTTTCATGTCAGCTTGCCCCACTCTGAACAGTTTCTAACACCCTCACTACCACCATGCCGCTCCCATCTCGCAGGCTTCTGACGCCGTACTTGACCCCTGCAGGCGTCAGAAACACATCGTACAGGTTTTTGACGCCCTTTACAATAATGGACCATGTTCCCGGTGTCCGCTCCCCCACCCAACAGTGTCCTGCACCTTGGTTTCTCTCATGTCTGCTCCTCTCCAAGAGGCTTCCAGCCCCCTCCATTCGTCCCTGCCTGCTCCCTTCTCGAGCGGTATCTAACACACAATTTTCTGAACTACCAACTGCTCGGGCGATCGGTGTCTAACACACTTCATTCTCTCATGCCTGCTCCTCTCCTGAAAAGTAACCAACAAACTGATTTCTCACATGCCTGCTCTCTTATCGAGCAATGTCTACCATACTCTTTCCCACATGCCTGCTCCCCTCTGTAGCGGTGTCGAACATCCTCTTCTCCCAATGCATGCGCTCTTCTCGAGCGGTGTCTGACATACTCATTTCCTTCATGCCTGCTCTCCTCTCGAGTGTTTTAAGACCCTCTTTTTCCAGTGCTCGTCATCCTCTAGAGGTTGTCTTTTGCCCTTTCTTCGTGCAGTGCATCTCCTAGGGTGGTAGACCCCCTACTCGGTGTAAAAGTTCACAGGATTCTTGTTGGTGATTGACGGTGTGTCTTCGACATAAAATATCTGTAATGGGCCAGAGCGTCCACACCATTCAGGTAAAAGGGCTAGTTATGTGTTAGCTATCTTAGCTGGTGTGGTGTCAGGTAAATGGGTTACAGGTAAATGGGCTGGTAAAGTGACATGTAAATGGTTTTTTATGTGGTAGGTAAATGGGGAGGTACAGATACTAATTGTAGATTAGAAACATTTTAGACACATTGATTCCACTCAGTTTTGACTCTCATTTTATGTTACGGATCAACTTTTATTAATTTTAATTTACCTATCTGGTTCGGGTAATAGCACATGAAACACAGAGAGTTCATTGCTGGCGCTACTTGTTTCGAAATCAACCCTTTTAGCGTGTCTGCGTCTAGTCGACATAGTGGCAGTTCCTTTTCGTTATTGGTCACAGGTGTTATAATGAATTCGAGCAAGACTTATTTAGAGGTTCGTGTCATTGGATTCACAACAATTGTCGGGGTAATTGAGTTACGGTACGATTACATATAGTTACTTCTCACGTGTCATTTCAATGCTCAACAGCACACAAAGTGTCAAAATTGAATTAAGCGTAAGTTTTATGAAATTATTCTTGATGATACTCAAACAGACATTTTCCCAGAATTAGTGACCGTGATTCTAAGCATGTGTGGCAATTTAAGTTTCGGTAAGTCAGTAGTTATGTCTCCCAGCCCCAGCGAGGATAAATTTCGTTAAACAGAGTGCCGCTGTTTTTAGCAGAATTATGATTGTTATAAATCTTTCGAAAGGGTTTGAGCCTGGAAAAAAAAGTATATTCCGTCTTCCAGTTCACCCGTTGAAACGCAAAAAAAATATCTGAACTCCTCATTCAGAGTTTTTAGAATTTCAAAATTTGAAATTTCGTACGTTTTGATTTTCGAGAGCATAGCGCTTTCGTGAACATACGTTCAAAATGCAAATGTTACATCAATTATGTGCAGATGTGGTTCTTTTTATTGAGGATGAGCGAAGAACATCGCCCGCAAAGTTCCACATCAGATTTTAAAAAGATTTATTTCGACCTCTATTGCTCATCCCCATTACACGGAAGTTTTTTTCAAAATTTCAAGATATAGACAATAGTGCAGAATTAAGTTATCTTTATTCCTATTGTTCCAAGTATTTCTTTCTTAATATGCTGTTTGTAAAAATCGAGCTATTACCTTGGTCATTGCGCAGGTAATCTTCTCCACGCTTTGTAGAACTAGCGACTGCTTGAAAAATGCTATTACTTCACTAAAATTTCATGGATTTATGCTTCTGGTGGCTCAAATTATAGAATTTACCATATACAGAGGTTCGTGTCATCTTTTTCAGGATCAAGCCCTAGCTTAGCCCCTTTTAACATGTTGTCTATGCGGCTTCTGGGACAGTCAATTTTCAGATCTTGTTATGCAAATTCTAAAGAATAGAAGTTTGGTAGCGTATTTTTTTCTGATTGCGCAGCAATATAAGAACCGTTCATTTAACCACTTGTCCATCCATCTGCAGTTTTGAAACAGTCCTGCCACACTAGACATGATGCAGATGGTTCCATGATTGTCTAAAATAAATGTAGAACTGTTTTATTTTCATTATCTTATCATCTTGTTGAGATTATGATGTGTTCAGTGATTAACTCTTGGGGAGCCTGTGATGTTGGTTTATCCACACAGATCTCGCCGTTGTCTCGGTCGCAAAATTTTACAGTACGAGATGATTTTCACCGGTTGTGACGAGGCTGGCGGAGTGTGATTTTAACCGGTTTGTGACGAGGCAATATTGAACACGCCGCCGGTGACGCACCTACCCGCACACGTCATGAATACATGCACACACAGTGTGCACACGAGCACACATGTGACTGCACAGTATATCAGAAAAATCATGGATAATTTTTCCAAGTGATCCACTATGTTTAATTTTAATTTGTCGTCTAATAATTGCACCAGGATTTGTTGACGTTGAAAAAATGCATTTATGGCTAAAACAAATAAACCTACCAATAAGATGATTTCATGACCATAGGTAACTTCTAGGCGAAATCATATATTTCCCATAGTTTGGTAGAAAATAGAATAACATTTTAGGATATTGGATAAAATTGTCACCCAATAATTTCATGTTTGCAGCCATGACGCACTCTGCTGTTACCTCCCCATAAGTTGGGCTTCTTTTCCCCTTTGCCCCTTTTCTTACACATTTCCCTAATTCTGAATTGATTGTGGTAAGCCGCAGCTATCGCAGTTTGCATTTGTTCCTAGCTTTTGTTGCCCAGCAGCTGTTCTCGGTCCTTCCGTCCAGTCCCTTTACTAGGAGTTGTTTGTTTATTCCTGTGTCCGCCCATCCATTCATCGGGTGATCGATTAAAGCCCAAATCCATTCAAAATTGTTCCCTAATTACGCCCGTTTCGATCTTCCCTCATTCCCTCATCATCCTTTATTATATTACCGACCAACACGGGGGATCTTAGCGGGATCAGCTTGGGACACTGAGGGCCTTAATAGCCATGGCGTCACACAATGGAACTCAACGGAGTGAACTCTGGACATTGTAGGGCTTCACAACCATGGTGCCACACAATGGAACTTAACGGGACCAAGTCTGGACATTGTAGGGCTTCTTAAGACGTCGCGCAATGAAAAGTAACATGACCCGCTCTGGACAGTAAAGGGCTTCCTAACCATGGTGTCACACAATGGAACTCAACGGGACCAAGTCTGGACATTGTAGGGCTTCCTAGTCATGGTGTCACACAATGGAACTTAACGGGACCAAGTCTGGACATTGTAGGGCTTCCTAGACATGGTGTCACACAATGGAACCTAACGGGATCACCTCCGGACATAGAAGGTCTTCTTAAAAACGGACTAGCGTGATGGAGCAAGAGTGACTGGTGATAAGGGAAGGGGAGGAGAGAAGGAGGAGGAGGGAAGTTTACCAAGACACTAGAGGGCAAGCTGAAGAGACAGGTGAGGGAAGGAGGGAGCAGGACAGGAAGAGCAAACTGAAGAGACAGGTGATGCAGAGTGTGAGAGAGGGTAGAAGAGCCTCCACCAGGAAACTGGTTTGTGGGCCGAAGAAACACATGAGGAAGAGAGAAGATGGGAGGAGGGATTTGGGGGTCCACCAGGTCCACCAGGACGTTGCAAAGAGAGATGAAGAGATGGGTGAGGTTGAGGGGTAGGGAATATGTGAGAGCGGGAAGGTAGGGTGGGAGAGAAAGGAAGAGAGCGTGAAGAAGGGCGGGGGGAGGGGGCTAGGGAGATACGGAGGGACAGAGGGAGGCATAGGGTTCCATCACTGCTTGGAGTGTAAGCTCAAGAGACAAGTGAAGGAGAAGGAGAGATATCCGGAGGGAATTAGCAGGCTGAAGAGAGGAAGCGAGAGCTGAACGGAGGTACGGAGGATTGGGAACGAACTGAAGGAACAGGTGATGGGAAGGGAGGGCGGGTGGGATTATTCAATGTATTTTTGTAAAGATCGTTCTTATATTAACATGCTCATAAGAAAAAGAATCAGACAGTCGCTGGTGTCTGACATCAGTTATATAAAAGGCCTGCGCACGCCTCACATTCATATACAGGTTAAGAAGATTGTGTTGCCACCTGATTTTTAATGTGTCACATTCTACACCTCGAAGTGTGATTGACTGCCATGTCGTCAGTGGCATAGCTTGACGGCACTGAAAACTCGAGTCCAGCACTGGAAAGAAAACAGAACCTTTCTGGCACGAATACAGTAACCTAACTTCTGTCGAAAATAATAAGTATATAGCCATGATGTTCGAGTTGGAGGAACAGGTAAGGGAGCAAGAAGCAGAAATACTTTCTCAAGTAAAAAAAATTAACAGTGAGAGACAACTACAGGTGTTCGCGAAGGTATGGACCAGACAAAAATTATTACAATCGTTGCTATCTCACTGATTTTTTTCCGGTAAAGCCTTATAGTTCTGGTAAAATTATTGATACCTTAGAAACCAGTAGAATCCGAAAAAATGTTTCTATCTGTTTTGTGTGATTCCAAAATCGATCGGGATATTTAACTTACAATGAACTGGAATATCACGTTAAACTGTTTTTTTTTCATGTGCTACAAAATCAGAAGGCGAAGGATGGGCATTCAAATCGTATAAATATAGTTTCATAGATTGCCAAGGCCATTTTCAGCAGATTATTTTGTTTCAAATATCACTCAAACGGTTTCGGACCTTGATTTCAATCAAGTGTATGTTCGTCTGTCCGTCTGTCAGTCCTTTGTACGTTCTGACAAAATTCGCATCTTGTACTCCAACTACGAAGTTTGTCGTGACATGCAATACCTGAAACAGACCCACTTGAGGGGCATCACAGTACGACGCCTTTGTTTTGTGATCAGATTTTAAGTTTTTATAAGTAAACATTCTAAAAAGGAACACTTCTTCTCAATCGACTCTATTCATACAGTTTTCAAGTAATCATAACACGCTATACATCACTGAAAAGGTATTGCAGAGTGCTGAAATGCTTTGAATATTTGAATTATACTGAATAATACTTTGAATAATACTGAATGTCGTATAACCGAAATAAGAACTCCTCCAACAGCTATAGAGTATTCAAATCTCATGAAAAAGTGCTTTTCTGACCGTGAAATTAGATTGTTTAAATTATGTTTTCCATATAATACGTTCTTTAAATCGCGTCTTCTGATACAGTTTGAACCCATCATGACTTCCAATGCGTCATTGGAAGGCTGTTGTGAAGTACTCCAACACGACAAAAGTTTTTTAGAAACGCAAATACTGAAAATCGTGTAGGACGTTTTAGCGTATATTCAGTTTCAATACAATGTTTCTTCCTACTACAGTTTTTATGTTTGAATCGGAAACTCTTCAAATTTATTGCGATAAATTAACATGAGCTTTTAACAACTGAATTAAACAATTTTTTTTACTAACTGTTCCCTTTCATTTGTCTCTTCTCCGGATATTTTGAAGCGTTCACAACATAAAACACGCAGTTTCAAGCTCCCATGCGGAATAAAAAAAATGGAATAGTGTATGTGGTCGAAAGCCGGTTTTAATTGATGAAAACTCAAATAATGCTACGTCCCTCTTACTGCCAAGCAATATACGATTTGAAGGCGTTTGTGGAGAAATTGTAAGCCCGTAGAAGTATTTTTTTCTGAGTTAGAGATATTTAACGTCACAAAGCCGAAACTCGTTGGGTTTTAGGATGCGTTATCATCAGCTGTAGGAAGATCTGAGGTGTAATGTCGGTTTGGCCACATTGTGTAGATCTCACCCATCGCTGAGCTACTGTTGCCCTCTCTGAGTCAGCACAACAAAACTTGCGGACGATAGCGTCTTATAGTTTGATCATCAGGGCCCCAGTATGCTTGTGTCTATGTGACCAATTCACCATGACCATTGCTTGTGTTCATGTGACCAATGCACCATGACCCCTGCTTGTGTATATGTGACCAATGCACCATGAACATTGCTTGTGTCTATGTGACCAATGCACCATAACCATTGATTGTGTCTATGTGACCAATGCACCATGACCCCTGCTTGGGTCCATGTGACCAATACACCATGAACATTGCTTGCGTCTATGTGATCAATGCGCCATGACCATTGCTTGTGTCTATGTGACCAATGCACTATGACCATTGCTTATGTCTATGTGACCAATGCACCATGAATATTGCTTGTGTCCGAGTGACTAATGCACCATGACCATTGCTTGTGTCCATGTGATCAATGCACCATGACCATTGTTTGTGTCCATGTGAGCAATGCACCATGACCATTGCTTGTGTCCATGTGATCAATGCACCATGGCCATTGCTTGTGTCCATGTGATCAATGCACCATGAACATTGCTTGTGTCCATGTGACCAATGCATCATGACCATTGCTTGTGTCAATGTGACCAATGCACCATGACCATTGCTTGTGTCCATGTGACCAATGCACCATGACCATTGCTTGTGTCCATGTTACCAATGTACCATGACCATTGCTTGTGTCCATGTGACCAATGCGCTATGACCCATTATAATTGTGTCCATGTGACCAATGCACCATTCCCCATTATGCTTGTGTCCATGTGACCAATACACCATGACCCATTATGCCTGTGTCCATGTGACCAATGCACCATGACCCATTATGCCTGTGTCCATTTGACCAATGCACCATGAACCATTATGCTTGTGTCCATGTGACCAATGCACCATGACCCATTATGCCTGTGTCCATGTGACCAATGCACCATGACCCATTATGCTTGTGTCTATGTGACCAATGCACCATGACCCATTATGCTTGTGTCTATGTGACCAATGCGCTATGACCCATTATGCTTGTGTCCATGTGACCAATGCACCATGACCATTGCTTGTGTCCATGCGACCAATGCACCATGACCATTGCTTGTGTCCATGTGACCAATGCACCATGACCATTGCTTGTGTCCATGTTACCAATGTACCATGATCATTGCTTATGTCCATGTGACCAATGCGCTATGACCCATTATGCTTGTGTCCATGTGACCAATGCACCATTACCCATTATGCTTGTGTCCATTTGACCAATGCACCATGACCCATTATGCTTGTGTCTATGTGACCAATGCACCATGACCATCAGTTGGTATTGATAAATTATTTTGGTGATAGTTGCGAAAATTTTCGTCCCGACGTCCCTCGGTCAAGTTGCTTTGAAACTGAAACGTAAATATTCATTACCATCATTTGATGTTATCAACAGATCAAATTTTTGTGACAAGTATCTAACAATGATGGGAGACATGATTGTCTCGCTGTGGCGGACGATGTTTATTTTTCATCGGTTTGATTTATGACTATGTTCGACATGATCACCGTCGTTTTCAGTGATTTTAATGATAAAATCTGCGATATATTTTATTGGTCGATTAAGCTCGTTCTTAATCGATAGCATCCATCGCTTGTGGTAATCGGTTCATCTTCAGTTACCAAATGATATCAATTTCGACTATTAAAGTTTCATAATTTTTTCAACTTCCATTTGAAAGTTATCCCCCCTCCCACCATAACCAGCACTCGACATTTTACCCGTCCCTTCGTATTATAATCCCCCCATCACAGTGGACGTTAGAATTGCTAACCCCTCAAACGACCACACACGCTATCACACTCTAGCTCTCACACTTAAGCTACCCATTCAAACTCAAGCCGCTTCTTCACACATTAACAGACTTCTACCCCTCTAACCGCCTCATCACTCCATATCCGCCCATTCACACTCTAACGTCTGAACACTATAGCGGCTATTTCTTACCCTAGTCCCCACTCACCCCTCAACAAGTTTTTTTACTCGTATGTCGTCCTTTCACACTTCACGCCTTACTACTATTGCCGCCTCTTCACACTCTACGCCTTCACAGTCTATTAATCCGTTCACAATCAAGTCATCATTTCACTTTCTAGCCTCACGTTCACCATCAGCCCCCTCTTTTCAATCTAGTCGTCCTATCACACACAAGCCACTCGTTTACTCCAGCTGCCCCTTCACACTCTAGTCGTCTTATCACACTTTCGCTGCCCTTCACAAACTAACGCTGTACCGCTCAAGCTACTCCACCACACTCAAATGCATTCACACTCTATCCACCTCTAAACGACCCTTCAGACTATAACCGCCTTCTCGCACTCTAACCACCCCTTCACACTCTGGCCTCTTCACGCTTTCACACTCTGCTTCCACCCGCCAAAACAATCTAACCGCCCTTCCACGCTCTACCTCCTCTTGGACTCCAGCCACCCTTCCCACTCTCACCCAACTTCCCACTTTCGTAAGGGGGAAGGCGTTTGAGTGTTAGTCGCCCCTGCTCACTGTAGCATCCTTTAATATTTTAGCTGATACTTCACACTCTAGCATCCCCTTGACACTCTGGACAGGTCTTCGCACTCTAACGTTCTGCCATTGTATTTGCCCCTTCCCACTCAAACCACCCCTTCATATTCTGGGCGCTCTTTAATTCTCTAGTCGTATCTTCGCATTTTGGCTCCCCTTCCATGCTATAGCCGCCACATCACATTCTAACGCTTCCACAATGTGATAACCCCTTCACACTACACCTGCCTTATGCAGTTCAAAGGTCTTCACACTCCTTCATACGCTATTGAATACCTTCACACTATAACCTCATTTCACACTATAAACATTTCACACTAAAGTCGCTCATGTTCTCTCGAGCCGCACCTTCACTCTCTAATCGTCGCCCTTTCACATTCTAGCTTCCACGTCACGCACTATCGCAATAACACTCTAACCGCCGCTTCACACTCTGGCGGCATCTTCACTATCTAACGCTTTCACACAACAGCCACCCTTTCACACACCAGACGCCTCTTCACATTCTAAAGTTATTGCACTCCAACCGACCCTCTGCACTCTAGCCGCCCCATCACTTTCTTGCAGGTCGTCGCGCTCTAACTGCCCTTCAACACTAACCACTCTCACACTCCAACTGCCCCTCTGCACTCTAGTCGCCCATCACACTTTAGTCGCCACTGCACGCTACGGCTGCTTTTGCCCACTCCAGCCGCCCTTCAAACTTTCACGCCTCTTCACTCAAGCCGCCCTTTTATATTATGACGATTTCCCCCTCTATCCTCCGCTTCACGATCTAGTCGCCTGTCTACACTCTAGTCTCCCCTCTACACTCTTGCCGCCCTTCTACTCCAGGTGTCCCTCCACATAATGGCAGCTCCATCATACTCTAGCTGTCCCCTCACACCCCACCAGCATCTTCACACTCTAGCCCCTCCTCTTTCTTGTCTCCCACAATCGCCAAACCAATTGGAGCCGTAGGAGTAATAGGCGAAGAATAAATCGTATAAAAAGGTCCTCCGAGACCGATCGCGTCCTCGCGGAAAGGGTTTGAATTCAGTCTGTTAAAGAAGGGCTTTACGTTTTACCGAATAATATTTTGCGGGATGCAGGGCGGCTATTTGTATCTCTATAAATGGCTTTTGAACCCTCGTGTCCTTCTAGGGTGCACATCGGCTAATGCTACCTTGGAGCTCATATAAGAAAGTGGTTACACATAGTGATCAAAATATTTCAAACAAATGAAGTCATGCTGAGACTGTTACCAATGCTAGCAAACAACTTTTATATTAGTTTAGGACCACACTCATTAGTTGGAAGTTATCAGGGGCACTACACAAAACTGGCACACGTTACTAGACTCTTCGACACTCCACTTGACTCTGATACGCAAACATGTTGCAGGTTGCAGTCACAGAGTACTGTCCAATATAAGTATACAT
>SDVV010044324.1:0-10166 GCA_016164225.1 Gammarus roeselii
ATATATGCTGAGACAGTTTGCCAGCGAGATCTCTCTTCCAATTTTGCATGGGTCAGAACTACCAGACAAATTGTCAGGCTAGTAAAATATTGAGAACCTAATCATAAGTAGGTTTCTAAATAACATGATGGAAATATATGCTTATCGTAAATAAAGGTAAAATTAAAAGATTCAACGTTAAAATAGAATCGAAGCATCTGACTGTTGCTTTGGCAATCGAATGCGACCACCAAACAGCGCAGCACAGTCGCCTGCCCTGATAGCTAGGCCTTAGTTCGCTCTCAGCATACTGTAAGACGTTATTAATCCGAGGCACCATTGTCCAGTGGCTTTACCACATGCTGTAAGACGTTATTAATCCGAGGCACCATTGTCCAGTGGCTTCACCACATACTGTAAGACGTTATTAATCCGAGGCACCATTGTCCAGTGGCTTCACCACATACTGTAAGACGTTATTAATCCGAGGCACCATTGTCCAGTGGCTTCACCACATACTGTAGGACGTTATTAATCCGAGGCACCATTGTCCAGTGGCTTCACCACATACTGTAAGACGTTATTAATCTGAGGCACCATTGTCCAGTGGCTTCACCACATACTGTGAGACGTTATTAATCCGAGGCACCATTGTCCAGTGGCTTCACCACGTACTGTAAGACGTTATTAATCTGAGGTACCATTGTTTAGTGGCTTCACCACATACTGTAAGACGTTATTAATCTGAGGCACCATTGTCCAGTGGCTTCACCACATACTGTAAGACGTTATTAATCCGAGGCACCATTGTCCAGTGGCTTCACCACATACTGTAAAACGTTATTAATCCGAAGCACCATTGTCCAGTGGCTTCACCACATACTGAAAGACGTTATTAATCCGAGGCACCATTGTCCAGTGGCTTCACCACATACTGTAAGACGTTATTAATCCGAGGCACCATTGTCCAGTGGCTTCACCTAAAACCTAAATTCAATGGTCTTGATATAGAAGATGCGTCTTCGATATGTAGAGATTTGATGTCAAATATTCGATTGTCACTTATTGCAGTCTCTGTCAAACGCGTCGAGTTTCAATGCTGAATTTGATTTTTACTCTAATTTACGATCGTCTTATCGTGTAACGATCGTGTTATCGTGTTACGATCGTGTTATCGTGTTACGATCGTGTTATCGTGTTACGATCGTGTTATCGTGTTACGATCGTGTTATCGTGTTACGATCGTGTTATCGTGTTACGATCGTGTTATCGTGATACGATCGTGTTATTTTGAAAACTCTAATTGCCATGAGCTCCCTTGATATGCAATACTAGTGATAGTCACAGTTTGACACAATTCAGATTCATGGTAATTTTTCCTATTGCTTTGCCTGTTTTCTGGACGCAGGTTTTGGACAAATTACTAATGATATGTCTCTTATTACTTGTTTTATTGCCCTAGACTGGCAATGGTATTGAGTCTTTTTCTTTGCGTGAGTCCCTTAAATTCTCAGAAAGTCTTCCAGTCACCTTGTGCTTCTCTTAGACGCCCCTCGATGATCAACTTCAGGAAGGTCTCGTTCATGTGCTGTTTTGTAAATCTTTCTGCACCTGTAATAAGTGTTTGTAAAATACTGCTAGACACCTTTTTAAATACTTCACTCAAAGCCGTCTCCGGGTAACCGATATGGTATCTGTAGAATGTATCTCGATACAGTATTGAATCCAACATGACAGTGGAGGTCGACCTCATAACGTGATACTAAACGTGACGGTCTTTTCTTGTCTGCGACGCCTTCTTGACGCTGGTGACGGAACAGCATAAAATAATAAAATAAAATAAAAAATTCTTATATGACTATATTCTTATCTTTCAGAGTGATGCGTATAGCAATGAAATGAATTTACTCTTATTGAACATAGGTTAGTATAGTGAAAACCTTATAATTGAATGTTCCACATCCGTGACGAGCTGCTGAAATGTGTTCAAAGGAACACGACATTTCTTTATCATTTCTCTTTCCGTTTTCCCCTGTGCCACCGTACGTGTTGTTACCATGGTAACGTCCGTAGGTCATAAGGTGTTTCGTTTTTAAAGGAATTGGATTCCATGTGATCGGTGGCAATAAGCTCTGCGCGTGTGATTGGTCCCATCGACACCCTGGTGTCTTGTGGGGTAACTGAAGTGACATTAACAGTGATGACTTTCATTAAGTGGCAGTGAACGGCACATCACGAGTGAATGATTTGAACAAGACACGACAAAAAGAAACGATAGCATAACCTCATGATATGTTTTATTTTTCCAGCAGGTACAAATAATTATTCCAAAAGCCGAGGACAAACTATTCATAAAATTGTATAGTCAGCACTCAAAAAATACTGCAACGTAGAGGATTTTCTTCCAGTGCGAAGTGATTTTAAAGGGATCCTATTCAGAGGAGCCAAAAGGCTCGTTACCACCTTTTCTGGGCCTAAAGGCTTGTTGCTGTGTTTCAACCCTTGGAAACACTTAGAAAATTGCACAGACAGCCACCCCACCACCCGGGGTCAACCATGGGTAACTCCAACGGCAGCATGACCGTCACTCCCACTGCCTCCTCTGCGAAAGGGAAGGTCAACCCAACCTTCGTGAAGGACGAAACAGAGCTGCGGCCGAGAGGTGAGTCACGCAACATGGGTGTGGGCAGAGGCTCCACGGTATGGTAGAGGAGAAGGTAGCCTCATTGGGAGGGGTAAGCCCATTTTGCATAGATGGAAAAGTATCATCTAGGACATGCGTAAGCAAGAGTGGATCAGTTAGACCACTCAAAACTACGTTGTAGGCACAGTGAGAACCTAAGGCGGCAACATTCTCCTTTACTATACCATGGAAAGCCTAATGCTACTGAAGACAAACTTTACAGGTGAGGTACTCTTCGGATGAATGTGATACTAACATTGGTTAAATTTATTTTAATATGTTCGTGCCTCCAGAGACAAATGATAATACATATGTTAATAATGGTTTTAGTACGTACTTGTTCCTTGAGACAAATGATGCAAAATGTATTTGAAAAATGATAATGGTATGCACAGTAGCCAAAGAAATTTAGTTTATGGTTAGCCTAACACCGAAAAAACAAATTAGACTTTTCCTCACGTGGAATTTAACTTCACATTGAAATTTCTTACGCTACTCCATCTGGCCAAAGCTTCTTGATGGCTAATATCGATTAAATTTCAAATGAGTTAAAATATCGAGCGGAAAATAATCATTGAAGATTTCTCTTAATCTTAAATGATAAATGAATTTTCTTTCGCTACTGTACCTGCTCCTAGATACGAATAGTTATAGATTGGTTACAAATGGATTGGGTATGCATCTGCTTTATAGAGACAAATGTTAATAAATAATTATAAAAAAATGTGTGTACTTGCACCTAGCGAGAAAATGCTCAGTAAAATTTGTCAACAATCAAAGATTTGCAGGGATGATGACTCGGCTTTATCTTTAAAGTAGTCTGTAATATCATCTAAAAGGATGTTTAATTACAAAAAAATTCGAATTAAGAGACTTAATGTGTTCTTTTCGTTTTACTGTTAGCAAATGTTCTCTCCACGGCAAGTAAGATTATTGTTTCACCGATCGGCTCCGAGTGCCGATTAGGCATGACATGGCAGGTCTGGAACTGCTGCTAGAATCCCTCTAGAAAGCCGCCTTCTGGATTCAATCCCAGCAGAGAAACAATAGCGTAATGTTAAATGGTAATCGTGTTGCAGGGCCTTGTTTCGAATTGGAGACGTCTTTTTCATGATGTGAAAGAGAATGAGGTACATTATGACCAGGAGGGATGTTTTGAGCAAAATGCAGTTGGTAACATGCTGATACGAAAATTCTCGTTTGCACCAAGGGAAGCTAAAATCCAGCTCTTCAAATCATATTGTTACCCGATTTATTGTAATGCAATGTGGAGAAAATACTTTCAATATTGCGTGAGGAAATTGACAGTGAGTTATAATGACACATTTAGACGGCTGATGCAGGTCACTCGCTCGACGTCAGCGAGCAGGGTTTTAGCTGGAAATCAATCAGATCACATCAAGGTACTGTTCCGTAAAGCGGCACACAGCCTTATGACTCGAGTTATGAACTCCCCTAATGAAATCCTCTTTGCAATCTGCTCTGGTGATGTTCTCGCTGCATCGTCATTGTTAAGGCGATGGAGAGAATTTCTATACGCATAGGCAGGATAGAGTTGTATGCCGTAACTTGTTCTTAGTTGTGTGCGGTAATTTTATAACTTTGTTCACACTGTAACCATAAAATAAGATGTCTCAATTGTAATACTATGCCCATGCTGGTTGTCAATAAAGATTTTATTATTATTATTATTATTATTATTACTTGTTTAGAGTTTGTCCATCCTGGGACGGCGACAGATGGCAGCACTTTCATAATGAATACCTTTTCTGACATCCCAATTGGGTGTATGATTTGGTTTCCAAAATCCACGTATGTCTGGATGCCTAATTTAAATTACGCTATTCAAATATCACGTTTTTCTAACCCGCGGGGCAAAAGTACGTGTTTTTAACCTGCGGGGCAAACGTATATATTATTCTATTGTACGTAGCTCTAACCCGTGGGGCAAACGTACGTGTTATTAAATATATATTGACTACCCCATGGTATCCAACTACCCCCTCATATCCACCATGGTATCCGAAAAGATCTCGTATCTTACAGGCTTTTCTAACCTTTGCTTCAACCAGAACTTTAAATGAGGGTCCGCGGGGGCGGCGGTTATCTGTCGACCGATGTCGCGATTCATGATACTGTTGGACTGCCGGTAACACCCTTCGCCTCGAATGCAAAGGGCTCAAAAAGTCAGCGATTAGAAAGAGATTGAAACTCAGTGTTTTTGTTCTCCGCACCGCATTGGCAGCCCTACCAGCCTTGGATGACTCCCATCTAAGTTGTCTATGAAGGAGGTGCAATACCAACAACGACTTTTCCTCTTAATAAGAGGAAAACTGCGATGCCGTCCGGACGCTTGCCGAACCTCGTTCATGATTTAAACGATAGGATTATTTTTGTAGTGGCTGTTCATTTACTTCATAGAATGACCACGTAGGAGAAAAAAGTATGCTGAATAGTGTACGCAATTTCTCTGGAAGCCTAGAGGATTCCGGAGAGATTATTCATGAAGTCAATATTTAGATTAGTGTACCAAATAATAACTCCTTTCCTTATAAAAATTCCTCCTTGTCATAGAAAATAAGTCTGCTCTAAAATGGGAAACTGCTGTATACTAAGAGAATGTAAAATTATGGTAAATAATCAAGGATCTTGAATCAACAGTCAGATGTCTAGACAACATTTAGGGTAAAAACAATGCAGTCGAATCCTAATTTACATGACAAGAACTGTACTGTCTTCCATTATCAGTTGCCAAGCCTATTATTTACCTACCGACTCCCCAGCTTACTAGCATGTTTTATAGTAGAGTGGGTAATTGAAGAACATAGTTTGTATATCAATTTGACTAATATTAATTGAATTAGGAACATAAATAGTTTACCTCCAGTCAAACCATTCAACTGTTTGTCAATAGAAGGTTATACTCAATTTGCCCTTGGAAGCGAATTGCGTATAACTTTGGAGAGTGACACGATTGAGTCATTTCAATTATTTTGAACTATGTTAAGAACTTAATAAAAATAACTGTGTGTGCCACCTTAGAGCCGCCTTTAGCCCATTACGTTGATTTACCCATTCTCTCGGAGTATTTATGATGTCAGTACACTGTGTTATCTCAAGCAATAATATTTTGTGTGGTGACTTTAACTAAGATCTTTTGATGATAATGATGATGGATACCAATAATTCACTAACCTTGCCACATATTCCAATGATTGCCGAGCCAATGAGAATATCAAGAACTTCAGTTATTCTCACACTAATTGTAAACATATTCACAAAGTGTCCCTTAAAGTTACTCTCTGGAATAATACCTGTCGACATTTCTGATCACTTGCCTTTATTTTTTAGTTATAAAACTGTTCTTATGATAAACTCGTTCATGACAGCCCCAAAACACTCCAGAAAATACCTAAATATTATCAACGAATTTCTGGAGGCAATTCAGTTTCTTTTAGGCAACGTTAATCTTCGTTGCATTATGCACGTGCTAACAAGCATCCACTAACAAATGCAACTCGTAAATAAATAAATGGTACAAAATAAATTTAAGGTATTTAAGAAACAATTCTTTCCATACAAATTTCACAACACCGAAATAACTCTACTGTGACCAAGAATTTAATCAATAAAATTCTCCGCCCATCAGGCTCGAATATGAATCAGGAGACATTATTCCAGCTACTGTCCACAACGAGACTATTAACGGAAATGACGGTGATGCTATTCACGGGAATGACGATGATACCATCAACGGAAATGACGGTGATGCTATTCACGGGAATGACGAAGATACCATCAACGGAAATGACGGTGATGCTATTCACGGGAATGACGATGATACCATCAACGGAAATGATGGTGATGTTATTCACGGGAATGACGATGATACCATCAACGGAAATGACGGTGATGCTATTCACGCGAATGACGATGATACCATCAACGGAAACGATGGTGAAATTGCCGACGCGACTAACGAGGGTTTCCATTACCATAATTCATTCTTTCTGAAACCCATAGAATCATCCAATGAAATAAATTATGTCTCACCTCTTGGAGGTGAGATATAATTTATACCTCGTGGGGTGGAATATATCAATATTTATTGATAAGTTTCATTAGTGTCAATGTTTATTAAGAAACTTGAAAAAAAATGTTATTTAGAAAAGTGCAACATTTTTATCAAGGTTTATCTCGATTACAGAGTGAAAAATTCGACATGAGCGATCGAAGCAAAATAATTTTTTGTTGCAAAATCGAGATTCTAAGAAAATTGTATTAGCATTCGATAGCTTTGAACAAACTATTTTACTGTCCAAATTGCGCTCGCACGGTGTGCGTAATTTTAATGTTGGATATTAATCAATTACACCATTGAAATTGACAGCGTTACACTTATAAAATGTGCTAAATCCTATCTCTCAATATTGCCTAAAGGTTCAATTTTATTGCCTCAAAGTTCAATTTTAGGGCCTCATTCAGTTTTTTATTTTATGATCTTCCAAGTTTCCCGGATCAATTCAAGTATGTCTTATTTGCTGATAATAGAACCCTGTCAGCTTCATTCAAGACATTTATGGACAGACGTATAGACATGCAGCCGATTCCTTCTATTTGGGAGGGTGGCTAAGTTACGCTGGAAAAGAGGGTGATGGCGCCCAATCTCCCCGCCACCAGACCGCCGTGTCCATGCCGAGACTCTAACTCGCCACATGTGATGATTAATATTCCGGAGTGGCAAATAATTCGTGGGGATGAACTCCCTCGCCATTCAACTTCCTTAAGAAACAATTTTACCCGCAGGCATTAAATGTTGCAAGTTCGAATGAGAACTTCCTCTACGTTTGACCAACCATTCCCACTGTATGTTTGACCAACATCCCTACTCTATGTTTGACCAGCCATACCTGCTCTATGTTTGACCAACCATCCCCGCAGTACATTTGACCAACATCTCTGCTCTATGTTTGACCAACCATCCCCGCAGTACGTTTGATCAACATCCCTGCTCTATGTTTGACCAACCATCCCCGCTGTATGTTTAACCAACCATTTCGCTCTAGGTTTGACCAACCATTCCCACTGTATATTTGACCAACATCCCTGCTCTATGTTTGACCAGCCTTCTCTGCTCCTCGCTCCACGTTTGACCGACCATTGCCGCTTTATCCCAAATGCTAATTCGTGATATATTTTCATAGTAATGTTGATGTCTGATTTCTAGAATGAATGATTGGTCGAATGCCGCCGTTGCTGAGTGGTTAGCGTGTCCGACTGCAGTACCACCAGAGGCTGGTACTGCAGTCGGACACGCTAACCACTCAGCAACGGCGGCATTCGACCAATCATTCATTCTAGAAATCAGAAACCAACATTACTATGAAAATATATCACGAATTAGCATTTGTGAATAGAGCGGCGATGGTCGGTCAAACGTGGAGCGAGGAGCGGAGAAGGCTGGTCAAACATAGAGCAGGGATGTTGGACAAACATACAGTGGGAATGGTTGGTTAAACATAGAGCAGGGATGTTGGTCAAACACACAGTGGGAATGGTTGGTCAAACATAGAGCAGGGATGTTAGTCAAAAATACAGTGGGAATGGTTGGTCAAACGTAGAGATGGTATGGCTTATCAAACATAAAGCAGGGATGCTGGTCAAACATTCAGTGGAAATGGTTGGTTAAACATAGAGCAGGGATGTTAGTCAAACATACAGTGGGAATGGTTGGTCATACATAGAGCAGGTATGGCTGGTCAAACATAGAGCAGGGATGTTGGTCAAACATAGAGCGGAGATGGTTGGTCAAACATAGAGCAGGGATGTTGGTCAGACATAGAGCAGGGATGTTGGTCAAACGTACAGCGGGGATGGTTGGTCAAACATAGAGCAGGTATGGCTGGTCAAACATAGAGTAGGGATGTTGGTCAAACATACAGTGGGAATGGTTGGTCATACATAGAAAGGGGGGGATGTTGGTCGGGGGATGGTTGGTCAAACATAGAGCAAGTGTGACTGGTCAAACATAGAGCAGGGATGTTGGTCAAACATACAGTGAGAATGGTTGGTCAAACATAGAGCAGTGATGTTAGTCAAACATACAGTGGGAATGGTTGGTCAAACGTAGAGCAGGGATGTTAGTCAAACATACAGTGGGAATGGTTGGTCAAACATAGAGCAGGGATGTTAGTCAAACATACAGTGGGAATGGTTGGTCAAACGAAGAGCAGGTATGTAGGTCAAACATACAGTGGGAATGGTTGGTCAAACATAGAACGGGGATAGTTGGTCAAACATAGAGCAGGTATGTTGGTCAAACATACAGTGGGAATGGTTGGTCAAACATAGAACAGGGATAGTTGGTCAAACATAGAGCAGGTATGTTGGTCAAACATACAGTGGGAATGGTTGGTCAAACATAGAGCAGGTATGGCTGATCAAACATAGAGCAGGGATGCTGGTCAAACATACAGTGGAAATGGTTGGTCAAACATAGGGCAGGGATGTTGGTCAAACATAGAGCAGGTTTGTTGGTCAAACATACAGTGGGAATGGCTGGTCAAACATAGAGCGGGGATGGTTGGTCAAACATAGAGCAGGTATGTTGGTCAAACATACAGTGGGAATGGTTGGTCAAACATAGAATAGGTTTTTTGGCCAAACATACAGCGGGAATGGTTGGTCAAACATAGAGCGGGGATAGTTGGTCAAACATAGAGCAGGTATGTTGGTCAAACATACAGTGGGAATGGTTGGTCAAACATAGAATAGGTTTTTTGGCCAAACATACAGCGGGAATGGTTGGTCAAACATAGAGCGGGGATAGTTGGTCAAACATAGAGCAGGTATGTTGGTCAAACATACAGTGGGAATGGTTGGTCAAACATAGAATAGGTTTTTTGGCCAAACATACAGCGGGAATGGTTGGTCAAACATAGAGCGGGGATGGTTGGTCAAACATAGAGCAGGTATGGCTGGTCAAACATTGAGCAGGGATGGTTGGTCAAACATAGAGTGGGAATGTTTGGTCGAACATAGAGCAGGGATGTTGGTCAAACATAGAGCAGGGATGTTGGTCAAACGTACAGCGGGGATGGTTGGTCAAACATAGAGCAGGTATGGCTGGTCAAACATAGAGTAGGGATGTTGGTCAAACATACAGTGGGAATGGTTGGTCAAACATAGAGCGGGGAAGGTTGGTCGGGGGATGGTTGGTCAAACATAGAGCAAGTGTGGCTGGTCAAACATAGAGCAGGGATGTTGGTCAAACATACAGTGAGAATGGTTGGTCAAACATAGAGCAGGGATGTTGGTCAAACATAGAGCGGGGATGTTGGTCAAATATAGAGCGGAATGGTTGACCAAACATAGAACGGGGATAGTTGGTCAAACATAGAGCGGGAATGGTTGGTCAAACATAGAGCGGAAATGGTTGGTCAAACAAAGAGCAGGTATGACTGGTCAAACATACATCAGGGATGGTTTGTCAAACATAGAGCGG
>SDVV010044325.1:0-10166 GCA_016164225.1 Gammarus roeselii
GTGATGAAAGCAGGGAAAGCTCCTGGTTTGGATGGCGTTGCGACCGAGTGCCTGAAGAAGGGTGGAGTAACGATTGTCAAATGGTTGGTGAGGTTACTGAACTTGTGTTTTGTGGCAGGCGTGGTACTGATTGAGTGGTGCAGTGCCTGCATTGTTCCGCTATATAAGGGCAAAGGAGATAAAAATGAATACTGCTACTCGAGAGGTATCAGTCTGTTATGTGTGGTTGGTAAGTTGTACGGGAGAGTGCTGATCAAAAGGATTAGAGACTGTCCGGACTGCGCAATTGGAGAGGAACAGTGTGGCTTTAGGAGTGATAGAGGGTGTACCGATCAGATTTTTGCAGTGAGACGGGTCTGTGAGAAGTATCTTGCCAAAGGAAAGGATATGTTCTGGGCCTTCATGGATCTGGAGAAGGCATACGACAGGATTGACAGGGAAGCGCTGTGGAGGGTGTTGCGCTTGTATGGAGTGGGCGGACTTCTGTTGAAAGCGGTGCAGAGTTTCTATGCTGGCAGCCGAGCTTGTGTCAGAGTGGGAAGCGAGGTGAGTGATTGGTTCACAATGGAAGTGGGACCAAGCCATGGCTGCGTGATGTCTCCCTGGCTGTTCAACCATTATATGGATGGAGTGGTCAGGGAGGTGAACTCGAGTGTGCTGGGTCGTTGCTTGGAACTGATGGAAGCGAATGGGCGGAGTTGGCAGTCGAGCCAATTACTATTTGCTGATGATACAACCCTGGTTGCGGATTCAGAGGAGAAGCTATGCAGTCTAGTGTCTAAGTTTGGTAGAGTGTGTGAGAGGATGAAGCTTCGAGTGAAAGTGGATAAGAGTAAAGTAATGAGATGCTCGAGGACTGCCGATGCGAGCAAAATTAGCGTCACCCTAAATGGAGAACTCTTGGAGGAAGTCCAGTGTTTTTAGTATCTGGGCTCCCATGTGGAGATAACTGAACTAGTGGAAACTGAAGTGAAGGCGCGAGTGAAGGAGGGGTATAAAGTGTTGGGTGCATTAAAGAGTGTAATGAGCTGTTGGACGTTAGGGATAAAAGCAAAGAAAGGGCTGTATGAGGGTGTTGTCCCATCTGTGCTCTACGGAGCTGAGACTTGTGAGGTGAGAGCAGAAGAAAGAAGAAGGTTGAATGTTTTCGAGTTGAAATGTTTGAGGAACATGGCTGGAGTAACGCTGAGAGACCGGATCACCAACGATGTGATTCAAATCAGAACAGGGATGGTGAAGAAGTTGGAGGATAGAGTGGATTTGCGTGTTCTGAGATGGTTCGGGCACTTGTAGAGGATGGATGAAGGGAGATTGGTAAAAAGGGTGATGAATGCGGAGGCCAGTGTTCGCAGGCCTACAGGTGGACCGAAGTTTGGGTGGATGGATGGTGTGCAGCAGGCGTTGGGAAGGAGAGACATGAATGTGGAGGTGGCGAGAGAGCGTGCAATAAACAGGTGTGAGTGACGCTGCTCTGATGTGCTTTCCCGCCCTTAGCATCCCGCTGTCGGGATGGTCGTGGGTGGGGGAAGGCCCAACCGTTATGACGCGACCGGGGTAAACCAGTGAAAACTATCGGGCTCTGCTGCTGATGACGGATCCTCGGACTGCACTCGTGACCCAGAGTGTATGTTGAGGGGGTACCGGCCAGACCCTTCAGAACAAAAGGGCCAAGTTGTGTGAGTGTGAGCGTATGAGGGTGTGAGGTGCGCCTTGCCGTCGGCCACCCCCCTTTCTGGGGGATGCGGCCTAGTGACTGTATCTGGATCATGTTTTGGACCTCAAGTCTAATTAATATGTATTTCCACAACCTAATTAACTATGTATATTTTGTTTTGCGATTCCTATGTCTCCTCATTCTGCCTGCCTGTATGAGACAGGCAGAATGAGGTTTGGTTGTCTCACAATGAGGCATCGACTGAAGGATACATTTTTCTTGCAGCAATTTGCCCCGACTACTAAGTATTAGTCCAAGAGGACCAAAGCTCGAAGACTGAAGTGTTGACTATGGACGACTTAAAACCCTCCTTAGTCAAGACCACGGGCAGGACCCGTGGACCAAGTCACGACTCTGACCCGTGCAAGAGTTCCTTCATTATATTTCTTGCCATCTCCCCGCAGAATTACTCATGAGATTAGTGAAGTAAACCACACCAAAGATGAATCATTTTCGTCTCTTCACCAGATATCAGTTGTGTGACATTAACCTATTAACACCTAACCTTATTTGCTAAATTAATTAAATTCATTATTTAATTTGACACGTTTCAAGGGTGCCTTGAAACTGCATGCACCTGTGTCAAGTCAATTTAGTAAAGCTCACAGAAGCTGATCATACATATTAATTTATTTTGTCAACTGGTAAATCCAACTACCAAACTGGTTTACCAAAAGATGTTTGTGAGGAAGAAATGATGTATTGGCACTGAGTGAGACAAAGTTGAAAGGTATGGGCGAGTGTGAGTATCCGTGGTACTTACAAGTGGAAGAAAGGAGGCGTGGTATCGATACCGAGTGATCGATTGGCTAGTAGCGTTGCAGAAGGGAAAGAGGTGTCCTCAAGATTGATGTGGGTGTAAGTCAAGTTAGATGTAGATAGCTGGGTGCTAGTGAGAGCTTACAGACTTGGAAGCAAAAGGAGTGTTGAGGAGAGGGAGGAATTTGGGACTGGCCTGAGTGTGTGTATTGATAGTACTGGGTGACAGTACACATGAGTAAGGATGGTCCATGATGCAGTGACGAATAGAGCGCGGATGGATTTTGTGCTGATTCCAAGGAAAGTAGAAGAGCAGATCACACTACTAAACTTCGACACTAGCCAGCACAACTTATCCTCAAATCTGCCATAAGTGCCACACCCATTACACTTGCGTTTACCTCCCAGACTGACCACTACATCCATGTAGAGATTAAACAGCCAGGGAGACATAACGCAGCCTTGTCTAAGTCTCTTTCACTGTGATCAAAGTACTCGCCTCGTTCCCCACTCTGACGCATGCTCTGCTGCCACCATAGAAACTCTGAACCGCTTTCAACACAATTCCACCCACTCAATACAAACGCAACACCCTTCACAGCGCTTCGCTGTCGAAGTTGTTTACCAGATCTATGAAGGCCCAGAACACATACTTTTCCTCCGCTAGGTACTTCTCTAAGACTTGTCTCGCTGCAAAACTCTGTAAGGCACACCCTTCCACTTTACCAATCCTGAAGCCGCACTGTTCCGCCCCAATTGCCTTATCCGTTCGGTCTCTAATGCTTCTGATCGGTTCTCTCCCGGACGGACAACTTACTGACAACACGTAACAAACTGATACCTCTCGAGTTACAGTCTTAAATTTAGTTTCCTTTACCCTTATACAGCGAAACAATGCAAGCACTGCGCCCCTCAATTGGCACCACGCTCAACACAAAACACAAATTCAGTAACCTCACCAGCCATTCGACAATAGTTGCTGCACCCTTTTTCTGGCACTCAGTTGCAACGTCGTCCAAACCAAGAGATTTCCCTGCTTCCATCACTTCTACCGACTCCTGCACCTCTTCCTTAGTACTGTTTGCAACAAGTCTCTTCCAAAGCCAGAAACCGTGCAATTAATCAAAATATTACGCGAAGTGTTTCCGAACATCACCTCTTTTCAACAACTACAAGTATGACCGCCCTACGGGGGAGTCTGCATTAACTTCGCGTTGGGACTCCGGTGGAACATAGAAGCAAATAATAAATAAATAACTACAGGTCGTTTTCACATTTGATCAATTCCTCATTTCTCACCTCTTTCAACTCTTTCCAAAAAATCTTTTTGTTCACCTCAAAATTAACCACCCGCTTCACCTCTTTTCTCTTCTCAAAATAGTAGTCATAGGACACCACAAACTTATTTTTCGCACATCTCTGAATGACTCCCATTCTTCCTGAACATTTCTTAGGTCTTGCCCACTCACGTTGCCATAGTGCTCTAAATCTTCTGCTCTGCTTTCCACTTTCAGTTCACTAACCTTCACTACCTCTTTTCCTCCTCCCATCAGGTAATTGAGATGGCCAATTCGATTTGGGACTCATCTCCACCGGAGCCTCAACGCGAGCTCCTCCGTCGAGCACGAGGTATTTCGAACGCGTGCTTCTCTGCAGAGAAACCAGAGGCTTCCTGTGAGAGGTTAGCCGATTAAATTAGAGTGTTAAGTTGAGGTTGCTTCGCACACAATGGCAGCTACCATTCCGGTGACAGTTTTGGAGCAGTCAGCGTACATATACAGATACAGACACTAGGCCGCATCCCCCAGAAAGGAGGGTGGTCGACGGCAAGGCGCACCTCACACCCTCATACGCTCACATTCACACAACTTAGCTCTTTTGTGCTAAAGGGTCCGGCTGGTACCCCGCTGCATACACTCTGGGTCACGAGTGAGTCCGAAGATCCGTAGTCAGCAGCAGCAGTTTTCACTGGTTTACTCCCGCCGCGTCATAATGGCCGGCCCCCCCCACCCGCGACCATCCCAACAGCGGGATGCCAAGGGCGGGAAAGCACATCAGAACAGCGTCAAAATAAACCATTCACAACTATTCTCCACTCACGCCTGTTTATTGCCCGCTCTCTCGCCACCTCCACATTCATGTCTCTCCTTCCTAACGCCTGCATACATCCTCTCCATGTGCCCGAACCATCTCAGAATACGCGAATCCACTCTGTCCTTCAGCTTCTTCACCATCACTGTTCTGATTCGAACCACGTCGTTGGTGATCCGGTCTCTCAGCGTTACTCCAGTCATGCTCCTCAAACATTTCATCTCGAAAACAACCAACCTTCTTCTCTCCTCTGCTCGCACCCCCCAAGTCTTAGCTCCGTTGAGCACAGTTGGGACAACAACACCCTCATACAGCCCTCTCTTTGCTTCCATCCCCAACGTCCTACAGCTCATTACACTCTTCAGTGCGCCCAACACTTTACATCCCTCCTTCACTCGCGCCTTCACTTCAGTTTCCACTAGTTCAGTTATCTCCACATGGGAGCCCAGATACTTAAAACAGTGAACAGCGTACATATGACCGACCGAAATCGTGATCGTTTTCTAGAGCAATCTTGAAAATTCTTGGCGGTAGCTAACGAGTAGAATAGTTGTTTTACGATGAAAACATCAGATCCATAGTAGTAGTAGTTTTTTATGTTTTTCCACTGGAGTCTCAACGCTAAGTTAATGCAGACTCTCACGTAGGGCAATTGAAGAGTGGCAAAGTAGGTGCAGCGTAGATTGCGAGTAGGTTCAACGCAGATTCAGAGTAGGTTTAACGTAGATACAGAGTAGGTTTAACGTAGATACAGAGTAGGTTTAATGCAGATACCGAGTAGGTTTAATGCAGATACCGAGTAGGTTTAACGTAGGTTCAGAGTAGGTTCAACGCAGTAGTTGTAGTTTGATTTTGTTTTCCAACTGAGTCCCAACGCGAAGTTGATGAATACTCTTCCGTAGGGCGGTTTAAGAGCGGCGAAGCAGGTGCAGCGTGGATTAAGAGTAGGTTCAACTTAGATTCGGAGTAGTTTCAACGTAGTCACAGTGGGTTTAAGCACAGTTAGAGTAGGTCTAACAAAGTAAATTTGACATGGTTACCAAGTAAATTTGATGCGGCTACAAATAAAATTTGACAGATATAAATTAAATTTAACGTTTTTACAGAGTAACTCGAACGCGGGTACAGAGTAGGCCTCAAAGAAAGTTTGACGAAACTACAAAGATAATTTGGCAGATACAAACTAAATTCAACTTATTAACAGAGTAAATCTGTCCCGGGTACAGAGTAGGCCTAGCGCAAATACAAATTATACTAAACACTGATACAAAGTGAATTCATCCTATAACAAACATGCAGAGCAGGTTCATTGCAGACGCAGTAGGTTTTGCGTTGAGGAGTGGTAGCAGCTCTCTCCGTTCTCCGCCGGAGCTCCAACGTGTAGTCACTGAGGGCTTCTTCTCGTGGCACGACGATCCGTTGATTCTGCACAGCTTCGTGCACGAAATTAAAGTAAAAATTCTTAATTAGTACGCAGGGAGGACAGCGAGATCGAGATCGGAGATGATTCAGACCTCGCTACCTCTACACTACCTCGTAGAGGCCTGTGTGTTTTCCGAAAGCGATCAGTTTTTTTCCGGTGTTCCGTTTCTGTGAGCAGGCGTTGCAGGTTGCACGGGGGGCTCAAGAAATCTCGTCGGGCTGCTGCGAGTGCATCACAAGCTACTTACAAGTGTTTCACGCTGATTGCCTCTTGGTGGCAACAGGGACATGGTGGTGCGTTCGGTCCCATGTCTACGTCCATTAGGTGGCTGTGAGTTATCCACGTGTGTCCCGCGCATAGACGGTTAATGAACAATTGGTCTCTCCCATTAAAAAAACTGGTGTCCCATTCTCCCACGGATGGTTTAACTGCAAGCATCTTTTGTCCACTTTGTTGCCAAGAGTCGTTCCATCGTGATGTTATACGTGAGTTGATGACTGGGAACCCGTCTCGGTAATGTATAGAAATGAATGGTTCTTGCTGTGTAGACACCCGTTTAGCGAGGGAATCTGCGCGTTCGTTTCCTCTTATTCCCGCGTGTCCAGGGATCCAGCAGAACTCGACCGCCTGGCTCGCCTCGGACATCGTGAATAGGTCGTGTTGAAATTTTCTAAGGGCAGGGTGATCAAAGTGCAGAGTTTTCAGCTGGGTGAGAACATTCAGACTATCTGAAAATATAAAACTTTCGGGGTGGCGGTCGCTTTTTGTAATAGGGATAGCCAGTTCGAGTGCGTGTAGCTCTGCTGAGAATATAGAGGGCTCGTGGGGTAGGGTGGCCGAACGCAAGGTCCCTTCGCCTATGGCGGCGGCTCCCACTACGTCTGGTATTTTCGAGCCGTCAGTGTATATATGGCGGTGCTCAGTACTGTTCCTCGAGTAGTCGCGAGAATTCTCGGCGGTAAGTGTCGGTTGAGGTTGTTGTTTTGGGGTGCGTCTGCAGATCTAGGTTGACCAGTGGTGAGCTGATCATCCACGTTGGTGTGTTGATTTGAAGAATTCGATAGGCGAATGACGGCTTGATGGCTTTGCGTCTGATGTTCAGCGAGGTCAGTAAGTTATCCACGCTTAGAGAAAAGGGTGGGCATATGTTCATAGCCGCAATGAGGCGTTTTCCAAGAATGTTGGTGACGTCACCGAGTGCTGGGCTATTGATGTAGCTTCTTGTCTTGAAATAGTACTGTAGTGAGAGTTTGTCTCTCAGGAGCGGAAGAGGAAGCTCGTTAGCATGCACGTTCAGCGATTCGATGGGTGTGGTACGGAACGCACCGGTTGAGATACGCAGGGCGTTATTTACTATGATTGAGAGAGGTTCTAGGGTGGTTTTGGCTGCTGAACCGTAAACAATTGCTCCATAGTCAATGCGCGAGCGTATTAATGTTCTGAATTACGTCATGCCGGTGTCCATATCGGCTCCGGATTTCAAGAATGTTTCAGAGAGGATAAGTCCGGTTGCTTTTTTGCAGCGGGTCTCCAGGGCTGCAATATGAGATCGCCATGTGAGTTTAGGGTCCCACACAAGTCCGAGGAATTTTATTGATTTATCGTATACTAGCGGAGTGTTGTTTAGCTTTAGGGCTGGTTTTAGGTGTAAGCCGGGCACGAAAGTAAAGTGCATGCTTTTCGTTTTGGGGGGGCAAGAATCTGAATCCGTTTAGGGAGGCCCAGTTTCCGACTATGTTTAGACATTTCTGGAGTTCCTGTTGAATTGTTAAGAGGCTAGGGTGCCAGTAGCAAATTTGTAAGTTTTCCACGTATAGTGATGAAAGCAGTCTTCCGTCGCGCGGGAGAATGTCTGCTATCTGGTCGATTTTGAGTATAAAAAGTGACAATGAGGACGCTTCCTTGGGGGACGCCCATTTCTTGCGGATAGAATGGTGATAAGATGTCGCTAACCTCAACCCTGAAGGTGCGATGTTGCAGGAATTGGTGGATATAACGTGGTAAGTGGCTTTTCAGCGCTTTGCGGTGGAGATCCTTCATGATGCCATATTTCCAGGTGTTCTCCTCGGACAAATGCCTGTCTAATGTTAGATTCCAGTCTTACAAGGTGGTCCGTCGTAGAGTGGCGCTTGCGGCTGCCGCACTGAATGCTGTCCAGGCGTGCACGCATATCAAGGTAGTCGACGAGGCGCGTATTTATCATTCTTTCCGTGGTCTTGCTGAGAACGCTGGTAAGAACAATAGGGCGGTAGTTATGTGGGTCGCCGTGGAATTTCCCGGGTTTGGGTATTGGGATAATTGTAGATTCCCGCCATTGATCGGGAAAAAATGAGTTTGAGTACAGAGTGTTGAACACTTTTAATAAGTGGTCACGGGCTCCATCTGGGAGATTTTTGATCATGTTGATGTGTACCCGGTCTGGCCCAGGTGAACTCTCACGTGTATGGTCTAGAGCGCTCTGCAGTTCGTGAGGCCCAAATCAAATCAAAATCTGCAATTCGTGGAGGGAGAAAGGTTTGTTGTAGGCCTCTTCGTTTCTAGAAGTGAAGTCAAGATTTTCGCTTTCCCGTAAGTTCCTCTCCCGTTCAAAAGCAGCCGTGTAGTTTGTTGATTGTGAAATTTGGCTAAACGTTTGAGCTAGTTTATTTGCGATTTTTGCGTGGGAAGAATAAGTTCTGCCTCCGTCAGAAAGGATGTTAATAGGTCGCTCGGGTTTTCCCTGAATACGTCGGATCTTGCTACCGCGTGTCGTAGAAGGCGACTTAAGGAGCGCCTCGTAGCCGGGAGTAGAATCGTGTTACCGTAACCCCTGCGGGTCATTAAAGGCGACTAAACGGGGCGAAGCGAATAGGCTAGGAATCCCGTTCTCTGTAAAACCTTTTCTTTTTCTTTTCTCGGAGAGGAGAGGACCACGTCTCTCTGAACCCTGTTAGAGTCGCTGAATGTGCGTGGCTGTAGTACGAATGATGTAAAGAGGAGGGAGATTCGTGAGATGTTTGTGAGGAAGAAGTTTGATGTGTTGGCGCTGAGTGAGACGAAGTTATCAACTTGCCAATGACTGAGATGAGACTAATTGGATGATAGTTGCCGGGACACTTTTTGTCCCCTTTTTTAAAACTTGGGGTAACATTGGCCTCTTTCCATTTAGAGGGGCAGGTGTCATTTGTGAGAGATTGGGTGAAAATGTTTGATAAATGTTCGGCGATTTCGTTTTTAGTCTCTTTCAGGATTCTAGGAGGAATTTGGTCTGGACCTGGAGATTTTGTGACTTTCAATTTATCTATATATTTAATAACTTCGCCGGGGGAAAAGTTCACTGTGATTTGATTTGAATTGATTTGGGCCTCATTTCCACCAGAGCCTCAACGTGAGTCATAATAGGCTCCCCCGTAGGCGCCCTTAGGGCGCGACCGTCACTGATTCAGATAAGTTAACACGGCCTCGCGTGCGAAAAGATTAGTCTTGTCAGGGTGAAATCAAGTACACATTTTAATTGTGGAATATTCGCGTACTAGCGCGTACAAGAAAGTAAAGAGTTGGCGCGTATCCACGTAGATGTATTATTATTCCTGTGCATAATAGGGTGGAGAGTCCACCTCACTTGCACAGGTGCCGCTCCTCATCATCAAGACAGCGGCACCGCATACGTAACAGCAAGGGAGTGACACCGTATACTCACCAGCAAGAGAGTGACACCGTACACTCACCAGCAAGGGGTTGACACCGTATACTCACCAGCAAAGGAGTGACACCGTTTACTCACCAGCAAGGTAGTGACACCGTATACTCACCAGCAAGGTAGTGACACCGTATACTCACCAGCAAGGTAGTGACACCGTATACTTGTAAGGGTTTGCAAGCCAAGTCCTGCATTGCTCTCCCCCACGTTAAAATTATGTATGTATAGATATACAGCCTTTAGTATTAAATTATAAACTGTACAATGTAACATTAAGGTATCATACATATTTAAGTCATTGTATTAACCTCCACTGAAATGTGCCACAGATGCAGTATTCCCTCTGATGGCGGGATTCCCTCAGAGGTGGCAGTCCCAAAATTGCGTGGCGCCAAACAACCCTGGAGGGCAGCCAATAAAATCGTGTGGCGCCAACAACCGCCTGAAGGGCAGCCAATCAGCAGCTGGAAGCTGCACGTAAGAGCCTCAAAAGGTTGAGC
>SDVV010044326.1:0-10166 GCA_016164225.1 Gammarus roeselii
ATTTTCATAATAAGGGAAGTATCACAAGATAGCCCGTCTTTAGTTTTAGTGGCCTGAAGTGTGTTTACGCGAGAAATATATTCCCTTACCCTTTAAAAATACGCTAAAGTGTGTATCAGGAAACACAAACTTTCTCCTAGCGGCCCACGGCAACTGCCAGAGAGGCACGGCCTTGCGCGACAGCTGCAGTCATTAATCAATCGAGAGTGGTCCCTTCCACGACAGCAGACGAAGAAATGGAAGGACAGCATGATCTAGGGAAGAGATGAAGCGAAATGACGACTGTTATAACAACAACGTGTCGAATAAATCTATACCAATAAGGAATATATAAATTACCTTTATGTACCAAGTTTATAACGGATATTATTCTGTGGTTATCGTGTAATGTCAGTCATTTCCTGCTATTTGCCAATGATTCAGTTGGAATATTTGCAGATTTTTGGGTGATTACATTAAAATCCTAATATATTCAACGGGAATCATACAATTCACAGCAATTGCTCGCCCTGGGTACGTGATTGGGAAGGTACCCACGGATGCCTTTCTCCGATCACAATAAAGGGAGGAATATCGTCGGCAGCTCTTACTAGAGGTTGGCCAACGAAATTTCCCCTCTTTTTAAATCAGAAGAACAGCGCTCACACTGACAAAAGGCAGTGAAACTGGCAACCGTATGAGCAAATAAGATTTGGAAGTATCAGTCACTACTTGAGATAATGGTAAGTAATGAAGCTATGTACAGTAGCGAGAGAAAATTTGTTTATGGTTAGTCTATAACAAAGAAAGGAAAATACTTCCCCACGTAGAACTTTATTCAATGTTGATTTTTGTTACGGCTTAACAAGTTCTAGAAATTAAGATTCCATTAAGTTCAAATACATTGCAAGAAATCCTCGTTCAAGATTTCTGTTATTCTTAAATCGTTAACGTATTTTCTTCCGCTACTGTACTATCGGCGACAAAGATAGAGACCTTATTTTTAAATTTCGCGAAAATTGTACGTTTTATAGTATGGATTTACACAGTTGCATTTCCCCCAGACGTTTGACTGTGAACATACAACCATAAAAACTTACATAACTACATACAATTTGATTTAAATGAAGTTCAAATATAATGCAAAATTAAAAATAAGGTCTCTATCTCTGTAACCGATAGTACATACCAATACAAAGAACCCCTTAAGGGGAAAGTTTTACCTATGCATCTAATTATTACAAAGCCAAACTCGGCATATATAATTTATACAATTCTGAATATTTGATGACTTCGTCAAGAAGTTGATGTCGGTGACGATGAATGGGACAGATTGTGGTAGATTCATAAAGAAGAATAAATACGTATGACACTTACCTTCCTCCAAACTTCATTAAACGCCAATGCACCGTACGTCATCGCTGATGCTAAATGAGAAAATGGTTGATTTTTCTTCTGTCTTGGCGCGTGCTGTGTTATCCATATTAGGTATATAATCTTCGTGGATGGCGAGGACCTATTTGGAACTTGTCGCGGCGTCTTAGAGATTTCCACATAACTAGGTAAAATATTGCACAGCAAAAATATTAGACGTGTCCTTTAAATGGCTTCCGAAAGAAGGTGCAATCCAAAATCCCGTAACATTCATTTGTGATAGTTAGATTGTGAACTGAAAATAACAGTACCATTTGTGTCTGCAGTTAAGTTGTATAACTGCAGACACAGAAGTAAATTTCCAAATAACCATGAAACTGCAAATTGCATCAACTTAGTAAGAAAATAGGAGGTAACTTATAGGTCACCAGAAGCACATAAGGTCATCACACCAGACCAGTAGATCATGTTTCCAAGTTTTTTCACGAACACCAAACCTGATAATGTCGATCACCTCTACTTTTCTTAGAGATTCACTGATCATTTTTCAAACACGATTGTACACATAGTTTCTTAGTTAATTGAATAGGACATGCAAATACATGTAAAACAATTCAACTGCTGTAATTGTAATCCTAAACTTCAGTATCACCGAATATGTGTGTCACATCGCGTACGACTTGATCAGGGTAACACAAAACTATGGTTATCACTTTAATGAAAATATTTCCATTTCATAAGTGATAAAAGCAGTAGCGTTTATGTGGAATGAGTGCGTTGCAGAAGCGCTACTAAGATTTTGTGATTTTGGGATTAAGGGGCAGAAGGGTCATATAAACCAAATAGTCATTGTAAGCAAATACTCCAGCTCACTCATGATTTGAATAATTTTATGATAAATTCGCTAGAAAAAAGACGGGTAACCATGGGAAGTAACTGCTGTGATGGTTTCGTCACGTATATACCTTTTTTAATTGCTGTAATATCTAGTTTATAGATCTATTACCACTCCTCATTTCATGCGCTATGTTTTTTATAGATGTAAAACTTCAAATATTAGTCAAATTTCAAATACTTCATGAGGTTGACTTAAACTTTTTCCATACCCAATTAACTGACGAGTTGTCGAATGATTCTCATGCAAAAGTGTGAGATCATTTATTGGTTTGGTGTAACTATCACATTTAATCATGCTCTCATTATTTCATATTGTTCAATTTGAAGCTTCAAGTCAGATCGATATACAGTATGGTATAAAAACACTTCCATTACTTAGAAAGCCTGCTTTATAACCTGATGAATTAAAGCTGCTTGGAGATGGACGATATCACAGGTTTAATGATATCCCGCTTTATTTTTTACTTTTATTTATTTTATATTTTGCCCCAGTATTTTTTTATTGTAACTTAGTGACTTAACTTTAAAATTTACATGAATTCTTGAGAAATTTGTTCAAACGTTAGAGGCACTTAGAGGGTGTAGAATGAGTTAGGGAGGGTAGTCCATTTACGGCTAGAATTTAGTAATTTTTCATAAATCGAGTGCCACCGTTACAGTACATGTTTAGATTAAATAACTTATCAACAAATGCAAAAAAAAAAACTACACGGTGCAATTCAACCAATACGTTGCGAAATTGACATCGGATGGCATACGATTTAATAACGAAGTATTACTGACAACGAAATCGCTGCAGGAACAGATTATGTGAAATCATTCACAGTCAAATCGAATAAACCATGTTGAGTTACTATAGGAACTTTCCCATATAAAATTAAGCGTTTGACCTGAAGGATATTGACCCAAGGAGATGTAATTACGAGATAATTCATGTGTAAATTTAGTTTATTGGTGAGATCTGATATATTGCAATTCAAATTGTAGCACCACATGCAAGATCCAATTAGTAATTTTAATCGAAGAAAAACAAGTGAACGTGGGGACGGATTAAATAAGCATTAGATAAATGTAATCACGGCCAAACATAATGGAGCGAGAACATTATCACCACGCGTTTATTAAAGCAACAAATAGTATAGTCTCCTGTCATAATGGTTGGGTGTTCGTGTCGCTCTGGCTCAGGACAAGAGAGGCGGGAAAGACTTGTCGCCGTGGTGAACCTGGCGGACAAGAAGAGAAAAAGGAACACTTTACTTACAGTTGTTGTAGACCTGTAGAATGCCTTACCAACTAAACTCAGCTTATACGATCATCGACACTGATCAAGCAAAAAACTTACACGGTTACGTCCTACGACACTGGTCGAGCAAAATAAACTATGAGTGCAGGGTGCAATAGAATGGGGGAGGATTACCTTGAGTAACCTATTGGTGCCTCTGATGGAGGCAGAGTGAGGGTTAGCCTGGCGGTCGGGCCTGAGCCTCTGGCCTTGCCTACACGTGATTGGCTACAGCCAGACGGGGCAGACTGCTGATGTGACTGTGCCAACTATTCGCTATTTCTAATGCAAAACTTGTCTCCATTCGTTTTAACTATATAAATGTTGCTATATTTAACTAAGGCTAGCAACGAGCAAAAATTATTACTAATATTTGAATGTGATTCTTAATTTAAAGACTCTCCTTTAATCCTGAACGTAGCATTTCAAGATTCCTGTGCCACTTCCCAGTTGCTGATTGGCTTCGCGTCCACTCCTTGTTGCCGCTCTTGGCGCTGATTGGCGGCACCAAAAGTCCTTGTTGCTGAATGGTTCATTGCAGTATACGCTGGCAACTTTGAGCTGGATTCCCGCATTGCTTGATAACAAGTAGACGTGCGGAGGGATTCCCGCTGCCAGAGGGAAAACTGCAGTTGACGTGCAGAGGGATACCCGCTGCCAGAGGGTAGACGGGATCTACGACACACTTCCAATGTGCGTTCATACAATGGTCTTAAATATAATACGTTTATCTTAAAAGAAAATACATTAAAAACAGAAAGTTAACTGCGCGACAGCTGACGTGAGGGAGAGCAATGCGGAACTCGACTGCACGAGCCCTTACATTGCTATACCACCAGAGGGAGTTGCTGCTCTGCGATCTAAGTACTTAATGACCAAAGTTCCACGCACTGCAGCTCATATCTTGAATGCCAATATTCTGTACAACTGCAGCCCTCGTTCTAAAATTGGCTAGATCCGACTCCAGGGCGCGCTGCTGTCGTTGATCTACTCAAGCGAGCGACCACAATCAAGGCGAACAATTATTGCTATTGGTGTTGCAGGTCTATTTATAGTCAGGACTAACTGTAGCCCGGGGTAAATGGTGAGACTTGACGGGATACAACATGGTTATTTGATGACGGGACACCGTTCATTGGCAAGATTATTGAGAGCATTCATTAAAATAATCCATTTTATTTGATGGGCATACGAGAAAAAAAACATTGCTTGTGGAGGTTGATGAGATGCTACTCTTAGATGGAGGAGCAATGATTCCATTTGAGCGGGAATCGGTGACAACGTGGCAATCCTGCGAAGGAGGCTTTATCAAAGATGAGATATGAGCTCGTGGTCACAATCGGTCGAGTAGGGTAATATTTATCCCACTCACTCAGCGAGAAATAGTAAACCTTGTCAGTGGGTCAGCAGGTCTTACGGAAAGTTAGACCCGTAGAATGAATTTCAGTGTTTAACTATGCCCTTAAATAGAAGAAATGACACCTGAAACGCCTGGTCTGAGTTTGAGCGTTCGATTTTACGAGTTCCTGTCCAATTTGGAGCGTAGAAGAATTTGAATAGCCACTGAGGTCAATGGACCTCAGTGACTGCATGTCCACGAGGCCCCCGGTGCCTCATAAGCTGTCAAGTCACAACGCCAAAAAACTCCAGACAATGGCAAAAATTCACTATCAGTGGGTGGGATTGGTTAATCAGTATACTGGGTTAACCGGTTTACCAGTAAACTACTATCAGTGGGCTGGGTTAAACAGTGTACCTGTAAACTACTATCAGTGGACTAGGTTAACCAGTATACCAGCAAACTGCCGGAATTCACTGGCTTCCGTTAACGAAAGTATCCTAATTGTATTTCCAGCACATGAATGCATGTATTATTCTTAGTTTAAGTCAGACGATGAAAAAATTATTGCGTTTCTCTAGAAATCAAATATCTTTAAAAACTATTGATTGCAAATCCAAACCGTACTTTTAACATAGTCATTACCGAATTTCTGTCGAAATCGGTTACAGTGAATGCTAGATGATTATTTGGCAACAGCGTCGTTCAAATTGTCTATCAACAGAGATTTCAATTATATAAACAGTATCAATGCAAGTTGCATACATGTACGTGAATTTAATTAAAGTACAATCACAATTCACGCAGCACTCATAACAATATAATTTGCGTATCGGCTCCTTGCCCAGGGATTGTTGTGTTGTCATCATTGCGCGGCCTACACAACAATCAATGCTGCTTCTAATAATCCGATGCTGCTAACCAACGTTATCATCCCCGGGCACGTGTTTTCTCCCGTCAGGGGTCAGCCTTCATGTTATGACGGTGTTTGCACCGGCTCCCTCTCGTGTGTCCAGCTTGACCCCTCTGATAGCTGATTGCGCCCCGCGTATGAGGGGTTATTCTCTGGGACATATCGATGGGTTTCGAGTTTACTTTATGAGGTATTACGCTATGCCTACGACGTGTTGTATTGATCATGATTGCTTATGATACAGTGCTTGCATGTAATCCGGGAACGTGTAAAATGTATAATACGTTTTTGCATTTCTTTCGATGTTTCATAGATTTTTCATTCGAAAATATATGTGATGCATGTTTGAGCATGTTAACTGATGCATGTTTGAGCATGTTAACTGCTCAGTCCGGTGATTGCAACACGTCTCGATCCTCACAATCAAGCCACCGATTGGAAATTGGTGCGAACCGTCACTAAATGAACACGTGTTGTGTATGCAATTGAAAGATATTTGTCCTCATGTACAAACTAACACATCGTTTATGTAATTTATTTTCTATATGAATCAAACTTTCGCTCTTTTTGTCCCCGGATAATCGGTTTGCTGTGTGACAATTGCTTTGAGTCTGGGTCGTGCCAGAATGTTCCGTAGATTCTTGATGATTTTTTAGAACATAAAATTAGGTCTGGTATACTGATAGGTTTTCGAAGTTAAGGAATTTCATGAAATGGTTCCCGTACCTCACGGATGTACGGATTTGATCACCGTATAGTGTAGGCTTGAATAGTTTTGGATCAACATCAATGTCCGTCACTTCAGAAATAACATTCAACTTTTAATTGGGGCTTCACACAGAAAACGCTAAAAGGTTTGAAAAACATTAGTTAGCTTGCACCTGAAAATGAGCAAGGCAATTCAGATTCAATTGTTATTGCCGGTGTTATCACTCAACCAAAAATTAGTGCAGATGAGGACGATATTATTTTTTCAACTGTATACTTGATATCATAATAGAAGATATAATTACCCAAATTCTATTAGAAAATCATTGCTGGAATGCTCTCTGACCCGAACAGACAATGTTTCGCTTCGGGGGCCAGAACCATTAGAACAATATTTGTATCCCTTACGTACTAGCATTTCACGGCATCCATATTAGGGTTCAAACAATTCTGGTTGACATGCCGTTCACGAAGAGCCTTAATGAATAATGTGGGTTAACAATGAGTTATTGCACGCTCCGTGGTATTGTGTTGTTCAGCATCCCTTCTAACCTGTTGGCTCCGTGGTATTGTGTTGTTCAACATCCCTGCTAACCTGTTGGCTCCGTGGTATTGTGTTGTTCAACATCCCTGCTAACCTGTTGGCTCCGTGGTATTGTGTTGTTCAACATCCCTGCTAACCTGTTAGCTCCATGGTATTGTGTTGTTCAACATTCCTGCTAACCTGTTGGCCCCGTGGTATTGTGTTATTCAACATCCATGCTAACCTGTTGGCTCCGTGGTATTGTGTTATTCAACATCCCTGCTAACCTGTCGGCTCCGTGGTATTGTGTTGTTCAACATCCCTGCTAACCTGTTGGCTCCGTGGTATTGTGTTATTCAACATCCATGCTAACCTGTTGGCTCCGTGGTATTGTGTTGTTCAACATCCCTACTAACCTGTTGATCTTATTTTCAAGCTAATGAATACATTCGCTTTCTTCATTTGTTTTTTGAGGTAACCAATTCAATTATTGTTTTCTTTCACTTCTATGAATGACACAATTGAAAATGTCTTTCAACATTGTTCACCCTTTGGAATGAAGTATATATTGCAGAAGCCGTTTGTATGTGTAAGTTAAACATCATGGTGTGTTCCAGATGCTAATTTCTTCCCGATCGGACGTTCAGGTCGAGCAATTAATACTTACGCAGTGGTGCCCTGCCCAGCATGAACGCACCCTCCGGAGAGATTATGCTGGGCTGCCCTCTCTCCATCCTACAATAAATTTTAAATTAGTTCGGTCTCCATCTTATGCAGGTTTCTCCTCCTTCGGAAAGAATCATGCTTCTGCACCAACTGAGCAGCTAGTGCATGCTCAGCTGGTGAGTCATTTGTGAGACATCATCGTGATTCCACGTAATGCAACATGACAGGCAAAACCATCTTGATTAGTTCCTAATCTTAGAAAAAGTACCACACTCTCATGTCCGTATGTTTAATATATAAGACTTTTTCTGTGAGCTCTACACTGTTCAACTGAATTCGAAGCAGCAATAAAATACGACGTGAACTAGTAGATGCTGTAAAAAGAAAGAAACAAGAAAAGTCCATTCGTTAGGACGTGTTGTCGAGCTTAGTGAGAATTTTAAGACACAAAGACATATGGTCATGCCGATTATTATTCAGAGTATAGGACATGTTAGCCCCGCTGGCCCCAGGTTGAGGATTGAGGCAGAGCTTTATGGACACCTGCAATTCTCAATGTGTACGTATCTGTGTACACTGAGGTGTAATATTATGTTGTATCTGGAGTATTCAAACCAGTCTTCTCCATAAACTCTCCTGGCTACAACCCGTCCTGAATAATTCCTGCCAATATAAACAAGTTATAAGTATTCATGTGTTCAAGTCCAAATATAATACACAATAGAATTTGCAGCAACGTGAATGAAAAATAATAGGTACGTTGGAGTACCCGCAGGAGCCGCTGCATGGTGCACGCTGAGAAGGAGACATAATCACATGAACACTTTTATAATGGTAAATGTTTCCTTCATGACTAATAGGGGAAAACATCATCTTCGTCAATTGGTCCCTATACACAATAAGCATATTTGACAGGAGTTGAAGCCGTTTGACTGCTATTAAGTGTTTATCAATTCATTAATTCGATTTATTGTGGGTTATTGTGGGCATTAAAACATCCATAATCAAATGCGCTCAAATTAAAGAAATTCTCCACGAACGGGAATTTTCCGAACGAATAATAAAATAAGAAATGTCTTGCAAAGGAGATATAGATATTTATTTTTCCAGATAATCTTTTATCTGATCTTCAGATGTATTACTGAGGTTTTCTTGCATCTTATATTGTGATTCTTCTAAACGCATATCTTACGCTTCACTGCCAGCGCCTGCATTGCCCACACAACACTTGAAACTGACCCACGTTTCACAGACCCTGACTCCCTCGTACCTATTACGCGGCTCTGTAGCCTCTGTAACGACTCACCTCGTACCTATTACGCGGCTCTGTAGCCTCTGTAACGACTCAATTCAAAATGCCTTTAAAAAATGATTGTGAACTGACCGAGGTTGGCAGCGCAGAAAGCTAATATGATGAACATAGGAAACGCAAAAACCGAACCAAACTAGTGGAATGAGCATAAAGAAGGGAGGGCAAATGATTTTTTTTGGCTGGGAACCATTTTTTTGTCCGTGCCATTACACCGCCTACCACACTGAGATAGAACACACAATAAGCTGGTTCAGTTTGATTCGACGGGGTTGTGGCTTTGAGACCTTACGTTCCGTGCAGCTGGATATATTTGCTGGCTACGTTACGAGCATACTGTTGGAACCTTCTTACCCAACCAAATCTAATTTAGGAACACATATTTCTAACCCTCGGGGAAAAGGACGTGTTTCTAAGCTGCGGGGCAAACGTACGTATTATTCTATGATACGCTGTTCTAACCCGCGGGACAAACGTAGGTGTTATTAATTATATATTGACTACCCCATGGTATCCAACTACCCCACCATATCCACCATGGTATCCGAAAAGATCTCGTATCTTACAGTACTCACCGCTGGCGGTGAGAAAGACGGCTTACACTAGAGATGTTCTGTCAGATGACGTCACAGTCAAGAGTACGTCGGATAAACCTCATTGTGTGTGTGGGAGGTGCGAACATGCTTGTGTTGCAGCTGGTATTTCATACAATTGGCCGTCTCGCACATACTTGTACGACCATGAGACCATTCCAGCTAAGGAATGAGAAGAAAATGAGTGTTTCTGGCAGCGAAAGAGTATTTTGAAACGACGGACAAAAATGGTAAGAAACTATGGGCTGGCTGCTCGACCAGCAACCCCTGTGAAAGTGCCTCATCCCACAAAATATGAGAATTTGACTGATGGGGGTAAGAGGGTGAGAAAATAGACAGCAGGACTGAGATTAAATGTAAATAAGACTAAGATTTCAATTCCTCAGTTCATTCTTTTCACTATACCTTCCTTTACAATCCCTTACTGCTACTACTAGACTTGTCGATAAACAGGAGCGGCCCAACTGCCAATCTCAGTAGATGATTAATATGAATAAATAAGTAGGTATGCTATAAAATTAGTACATTTCTTTAATTACAATCTGGAAAAACAACCATACTAGAATAGAATCCTATGAAGTGG
>SDVV010044327.1:0-10166 GCA_016164225.1 Gammarus roeselii
CACTCCATACAAACGCAACACCCTCCACAGCGCTTCCCTGTCAAACCTGTCGTATGCCTTCTCCAGATCCATGAAGGCCCAGAACACATCCTTCCCTTTGGCAAGGTACTTCTCACAGACCTGTCTCACTGCAAAAATCTGATCGGCACACTCTCTTCCACTCCTAAAGCCACACTGTTCCTCTCCAATTGCGCAGTCCGTACAGTCTCTAGTCCTTTTGGTAGCACTCTCCCGTACAACTTACCGACCACACATAACAGACTGATACCTCTCGAGTTGCAGCATTCATTTTTATCTCCTTTGTCCTTATATAGCGGAACAATGCAGGCACTGCGCCACTCAATCGGTACCACGCCTGCCACCAAATATAAGTTCAGTAACCTCACTAACCATTTAACAATCATTACTCCACCCTTCTTCAGGCACTTGATCGCAACGCCACCCAAACCAAGGGCTTTCCCTGCTTTCATCCCGTCCACCGCCTCCTGCACCTCTTCCCTGGTAATGTCCGCCACCAGTCTTTCTCCCGAAACTGGCACCCGAGCACCACCACCCACATCAACAATCTCAGCCTCTCTGTCATCCTCGACCTTCAACACCTCATCAAAATACTCGGCCCACCTCTTCCGTACATCACCACTTTCCCACAACAACTGGCCGTTTTCATCTTTCACCACTTCCTCTTTTCCGGTCTCTCCCTTTCTCACCCTCTTCACCTCTTTCCAGAACATCTTTTTGTTCTCCTCAAAATTCTGGCACAACCGTCTGCCCCACCTGGCATCAGTGTCCTTTTTGGCTCTCCTCACCACCCGTTTCACCTCGTTTCTTCTTCCGTTGTAGCTTTCATAAGTCACCTCCGACTTCACCTGCAACCACACCTCAAACGTTCCTCTTTTCCGTGCCACCGCCAGTTTGACCTCCTCGTTCCACCACTCGCAGCCTTTCCTTCTGCACCCTCACACGGCGCGCACCCCATACCTTCTTTGCACATCTCAGCAACGCATCCCTTAACGTCTCCCATTCTTCCTCCACATCTCTCAGATCCTGTCGTCTCACGTTGTCATATTCTTCCCTCAATGCTTGCTGGAACTTCTCGGCTCTACTTTTCACGTTCAGTCCACTCACTTTCACTACCACTCTTCCTCCTCCCACTCGTTTGTTGCCCTTCTATTTCTGCTCCACTCTTAATCTACCTTCCACCAGCAGATGGTCAGACACTCCTCCACCCTCCCTTCTCAACACCCGCACATACAACAGCCTCCCCAGCCCTCTCCTCGATATCAGCACAAAATCCATCAGTGCTATCTCGCTTCTTGAACAAACTGTTCCCGACCACCAACTCCTGCTCCATACACAGACCTATCAGTTGATTTTAATGTCATTTCTCCGGGAACGCCATACCTTCCTATCACATTCTCCACCACTACATCTTCAAGTCTCGTATTAAGGACACCCAGTACAACCACATTGAAATGACCTCCAAAACTCTCAATATACTCACTCAGGTCAGTCCAGAATTGCTCCCTCGCTCTTCACTCCTCTCGCTGCCAGGTCCGTAAGGACTCACAAATGCCCATCTTAACTTTTACCCACATTAACCTTGAGGACACCTCCTTCCATTCGGTAGCGCTACAGCCAACCGATCAGTCAATATAAAGACCACACCTTCTCGTGCCCAACCTTCCTCCATACCAGACTTTCTTCCACTTACCACGCAAAAACTCACATTCGCCCTTACCTTTCAACTTCGTCTCACTCAGCGCCAACACATCAAACTTCCTCCTCACAAACATCTCACCAATCTCTCTCCTCTTCGTACTACAGCCACGCACATTCAGCGACCCTAGCAATAGGGTTCGGAGAGGTGCGAGCCTCTCCTCCCCTCACTCGTCTTGCCGTCTTTGAGGAAGGGTATTACAGAGAAAATGATTCCTAGCCCCTTCGCCCCGCCCCTTTTAGTCGCCTTTTACGACACGCAGGGGTTACGGTAGCACGATTCTACTCCCGGCTACGGGCGCCCTCTTAGTCGCCTTCTACGAAACGCTGTGGATACGGTAGCAAGATTCTAAAGCCCCGGCTATAAGGCGACCCGGCTACACTCATATGCATGAAAATAATTGTCATAGATAATTTTGCATGGTATATTAAGTAGCAAATTATGTCTCAAAATCTCACCATTTTTATCATAAGTCCTGGGGCAAAGTCTACTGACTGTTAAACTTGAAACATGTTCATCGTGATGTTTGGAACTGCCTCCGGCTGTGATGTCTTGCCTGTTGGACGAGTAGCAATGTTTGAGAGGTAGCAGAAGTAATGGATTCATTTTGCTACCATTTCTGCTTCATATAATTGTTTCTCCTGCAAAAAACAATCCTCTGAGTCCTGACTCGTAAGACTTCTTGCACAATTCAATGTTGTCTTATTCTGCCTTTCGGTGATCTTTCAGAGCACCCGTAAGAGGTAAAGATTGGCAATATATCAAAGTGAGATGATAAAGTTCAATAACTTTCTGAAAGTATTTTCACAGTACAAAATACGGTACAGAGATACGGAATGCACTTGTGACAACACTCTAATGGCGAATTACGGGGGTCCCTGTTGACTACTCTCATGGAGATGCGCAGAACCATCTTAAATTGGTCAAGTTACGAGGCAACCCCTTAAGTTTATAAATCTTGGGCGTGACCACCATGAATCGCCAGCAACAATGCCACCTCATCACCAAGCTTGCTTCCTGCATTGCGTGACCACCATGTATCGCCAGCAACAATGCCACCTCATCACCAAGCTTGCATCATGCATTGCGTGACCACCATGTATCGCCAGCAACAATGCCACCTCATCACCAAGCTTGCATCATGCATTGCGTGGCCAACATCCATCGCCAGCAACAATGCCTCCTCATCACCAAGCTTGCTTCATGCATTGCGTGGCCAACATTCATCGCCAGCAACAATGCCTCCTCATTACCAAGCTTGCTTCATGCATTGCGTGGCCAACATTTATCGCCAGCAACAATGCCTCCTCATCACCAAGCTTGCTTCATGCATTGCGTGGCCAACATCCATCGCCAGCAACAATGCCTCCTCATCATCAAGCTTGCTTCATGCATTACGTGGCCAACATCCATCGCCAGCAACAATGCCTTCTCATCACCAAGCTTGCTTCATGCGTTGCGTGGCCAACATCCATCGCCAGCAACAATGCCTCCTCATCACCAAGCTTGCTTCCTGCATTGCGTGGCCAACATCCGTCGCCAGCAACAATGCCTCCTCATCACCAAGCTTGCTTCCTGCATTGCGTGGCCAACATCCATCGCCAGCAACAATGCCTCCTCATCACCAAGCTTGCTTCCTGCATTGCGTGACCAACATCCATCGCCAGCAACAATGCCTCCTCATCACCAAGCTTGCTTCATGCATTGCGTGGCCAACATCCATCGCCAGCAACAATGCCTCCTCATCACCAAGCTTGCTTCCTGCATTGCGTGGCCAACATCCATCGCCAGCAAACAATGACTATTCATAGGCCACAAATCGCTATCATTAGAGTTCTGTGTTCTAGTTGGAGGGTGATTATTTGACAATTGAGTGATTCTCATCATAAATATGCAGTAATCGTAGGGATGTTGTCAAGTCTCCTTATGGACAGGCTTGAGGTCATAGGTGACATTTTCTTACGAAAATTCTACCATGAGGGACTCAGCATTTTGGTGCAGTTCCATCGTCATATTCGTTTGCGCGGCAAATAAGCATTCTTGAATAAAATCTTCTTGTACGAAAAACATACAAACTTCTTTCATCTAACGACATGTAGACATCAATGAAACTAAGAGGCACGAATCACATTGTTACGTATAAATATGTTGGGGACAAATATATAGTAAAAAAAAGTGCTTACAAAATAAATTCGTCAGTGAGGTTCCGAAACATTCTGTTGATGTAGATTGCTGGTGTATTGCATCTGGAAAAAAAAATCCACGTGATTGCAGTCTCGTACGTTGATTCCTGCTCGAAGCGGGAATTCGAATGCAAAGAAACTGTGCGTAACTCGATTGGTAAAACGGAATCAGCAACTGGCATGCTGATGTGTGAACCTCCTGCTTATGAAACAAAGCAAACCAACAACATCCAAGGTCCTCCGTAATCGCTTCGAGAAAACATTGCTTCTAAGCCATATGTGGAAGCTCGTTTTGGTATACACCAATCAGTATATGATTGAAAATTACTCAATTTCTCATGTTTTTTATTATTATATTTTTCTACACACATGTTATCGAACTTTCTTTAGCTTCAATTATTGATTATGCCAGTACACTCTGGTAATCTGGAAGAATATATGAATGACTCAAAATCATTTTTCAGATGCTTCTCTCCTACGGCGACTGAAAACTGCACATGATAAAATTAATGACGAGAATAGCCCAACCAGCTCATTTTGTCGTGCTGTCAACAAACACAATGGCGGCAGTAGCAAGGAGGGCTGTTAAATGGCCGTGCAGCGCATGCATGAATGGCATCAACCACTCTTCGGTGACGACGCTTGAATGAGCGTACTGTCCTGGATATATAAAAAAACGTTAAAAAAATATAATAAACATATCAAGAGAATAAAAATTATGTTTTGGAAACAATGCTACTATTAGACAAAAAAACTATTGGGCAACAAATTGAATATCCAGAATATACAAGGGAACTATTAAAGAAAAATAAGAACTACATTCGCAATAATCTTAATAATAACTGTTAGAAAATGTTATGAGAAGACCGTTAGAAAACGAGCTCCTGATGATTTGTCAAGAGCACCATAATAAAAGCAAAACCCATTGGGCTAAAGTTCCTGCTCATGCTCTTGATAGTACTCTGAATAAGGATGTGAATAATTCCTGCTCAGGCATGCCACAATTCGAGTAGAGTGAACTATTGAGCATCGGTTACTGGTTTATGTGCAGTCCTCATATCGGAGGTGCTATCCGAGTTGAATGTAATTACTTGTAGTAGTTTAATGTTAAATAACCAAGAGGGCGGGAAATTACGTAAACATTCTTTGATCTATGATCAAATTCAGCATGACCTCATCTTTTCTGTGCCCAACTAGAGTAGGACCTGATAGACGCTGGCCGAAACGTTAGTGTGTAAAATCCTAAAATCGCACATCCTGAACAGTTCAGGATTTATGCAACAAATATTTCGGTTAGGATAGGTTGACCTGTACACCCTGGGTCTATACGGTAAACAAGTCGTGACTTTAAAACCTAAGCGACTTCCTTATAAGAGTTTGAATCTATCATATTAGCAAGAGCTATTTGGAATGGATTGCCTATAAAGGTGCACTAGATTTGGCGCCATCGAAATTCTGTTTACAATTTATATCGGTGGAATAGGGTCCATTTAATAACATGGGAACCATTTGAAGCGTCAAAATAGTCGATTATAATTTCTGGAACGTATTAACAATAACCGTCTGAAGAAATGCGCACGAACGGGCAGCGTTTTGAAGATGAATAACATTTTGCCATTTTGCTTGTGTGAACACTCTCTAGTACTATTACTACTCAGCGCCAAAACTCCGAGCTAGTCACCTTCCATAGAACAGGTGATTGTTGTTATACAATAGTTTGTCTTCCTCACAATGTACGAGTTTTGCTCATTCACGTGATCGTTGAATTACTTAGATTAGCGGTCGCATTCAGCGGTTGAACTTGAACGCGTCCACGTAGCAAATTGAATGAATTATTCTTGGTCGAGAAATTGTGGCTGCTCAGGATATTTTTCCATATTTTTTTTTCTACAGAGCCCTTTCTGAAAAAGTATGAACAGAATGTTTAACACTAACCTAGCAAAACGAAGTGGCGAAAGTTTCAAAGTATAGTGCTACTTGACCCTGAAATGGAAACTGTTGGCCTGTGGTATATTATTTGGTGTTCTATGGGCGTTTAAGGTCGGTTTGAGCAATGATTGTACACAAATATTTCGAAATGACAGCATGAATCAGCTCTAATTCCGGTAAGGAGAGCGCAATTTAAAACAGTATTACGATTAAGTGATTATTGTTTCCCATACAATTTCATAAATGAGAAATTCACTAAAACGGCAATTCCGATTTGATATTTTCTTCTATTTCGTATCAATTGGGGAAATTCCCGTTGATGTTCGAGGCATTTAATGCGCTATGCAGGTTGTGACTAATTTAAGTTCCGTTTTGGGATGGAATATTGAAATTCCATTAGATCAAGGTGAGATTAGCCAATGTTATTTTGGCTCCCTTTTAGGATACCCAGTTTACTTGTAAAATTAACCCATATGAGTACTGATGATACATGTTCCTATCTATCACAAAAAAAATCCTAATGGCGCACAAAATTATCTCCCTACTAGACTAAATTATCGCAATTTAATGAGTCAGAGTAGCAAAATCCACTTAATTCGTTTTGACTTGACTCATCACAGTAAGTCATCGTCACATACTTAGTCTTCTTTAGTACCATACGAGTACACATTTCCTTCACTGAATACTTACTGTGTTGTAGTTCTGAGCGACATTTGTGACAAAGTGAGCCAAAGAGACGCCAGAGCAGCAGTAGTTCTCAACGACATGGAAAAATTACACGAGAGCTTCATGCCGTTCCGATAAGAAAAAGCGCCTGATTCCGCTGGCATCAGACTGTTTGGCCTCCCTTGTGTATTGGAGTATAGGAGATCACGACCTGTTGGTGATGTTTTTAGGAGTCCTGATGACCTTCTGAGGCAGTATGAGCGGCATGCCGCAGCTCGGTGGGGATTGAAGATGGCATGCCTCTTGAGGAGACAGCTTGTTTTGTTCGGTTAGTGAAAGAAGGGCACTGTTGCAAACAACACGCCTGTAATTTAGTCTAACAGGCAGATCAAAATTCAAGTGTTGTAGGGGATAAACGAAAAGTTTTGCTTGCATAATTTGATGAAACATTTGAAAGATCCCCTCCGTTTCGACGGTTTTGACATTCTTATAGAAGTTGCTGCTCCGCATTCTCAACAAGCTTGCTATATATAAGTGGTATAACAGATTTAGTGCTTTTTACTTACAGGCAATCCTCCTCCTGAATATCACACTTGTATGAAATGTGGTAGAATACAGACTGTTTCCGTAGGCAGGTTTTGGAATTAGTAAAGTTTATCCCTGAAAAAACAGTTCTTTTTAATGAAATGGAAGTCGTAGCATGTGTGCCAAAGTTCCTAGAATGAAAGCAAATTACCGGTCGGCAAATGTGTTCTGATGTTAGTATTCAACCCATCTCAGCAAAGAAAGATATACAGACTATGGGACATTTGCTTTGTATTATCACTAAATGACAGTTGAATGGTAGAAAGGGAGGATGCAGTAGGAACGGGAAAACACAACTTCGAGCCCGGATTTCTTGAACACGGAGCCATCGGGTCAGTGGGCATCTGAGAGCCATTCTTTCACCTCAATTTTTCAGCTCTCAGAACTATGCCACTTCCTGCAGTTCAGAGCTCGTCATTAGTAGGGCACAGTCAGTACATGGTTTGTTGAATCCATTAGTGATATTATAAATTACAAAAATATATATATTATCCCCAAAGTGTGCGATGCCTTCTATGTTTGATCATTTTTTTCAAATAATAGTAACTATTAATCTACTGTTGATTGGCATATATTGCTAGAAAGTCGTTTGTTTGGCGAAGAAATCCCATATTTTCGGTAATTAGATAAATTCATTGTGATGAAAACAATCACACTGCATGGACTGAGAGATCCCAGATAAGTTATTGTCCGGTGAAGAATAATTGTTCAGTCTAAACCATTGCAGTGTTTGCTCAATATTCCGGTAACTTAACTTCTTACCCGATGAATAAAGTAGTTGCAATACACTAATTATTTTGTTTAGAATATCTTGTAGTTTAAATCAATCTATGAAACGTCCTCACTTGTTGACAACACATTTTACTTAGAGGAGCAACGTCAGAATTTTATAAAAGCTTTGACGGTTGTAAGAACTATACAACAACATCCCCTAATGCTTGCTTCTGCCCTACTGTTAGAGTCGGCCTCGCCTCTGACCCGAAACAGGATTTTCCCAACACAGAGGCGCGTCGATTGACCATCGATGATAGGGTGGGGAGATTTCGAGTATTTTATTGCAATTCTATTACGCCCGTTGACTTCAATCCTTGACGACAACGATGACTTGTTCCAGGTTTAAACGTGTCAAAAAACTGTACAACGCTCACTGAAAATGTGACAAATTTGACCACAGGTTTGCGATTTTTATTACTGAACGGATCAATTTCCAAAGATGTAAGTAATCTCCACCAAATGCTGATTGTGCTAACTTTTTTGTAGCAGAGGAGTGATGTCAAATATATTTGAAATGATCCTCCGATTGGACCATGAAGCCGCAGGAGTTTGAAGTGTTCAGCTGATCGGACAAATACTGTTAGTGTTACTATTTCCATGGTGATTTAATCAACAATTATTCGAAATTTGGTTTCGAATAATCTTGAATAATGGCTAATCATATGTAAAGAATGTGAAATTTCATGACGCTACTTGTTTTGGAAACAACCGAGCTTTCCAGAACATTCGACACTCCTGGCCAACTGAGAATCCAAATTAACAAGCGTATTATGGGAATACAACAATTAAACGAAATCAATTGTCTTTTTATTTAGAACAATTGTGATATTTTTAATGCATACAAAAATTAAAATTATTAACTATTTGTGTGGACTGTTTCCCTCGCACGATTGGTAAAGAGTTTCCTATGTCATGGAAATTCATGATCAAAATCTATTTCTACTGGCCAAGGGGACCATCACTGATTTGTGATGGAAACCAAGAATTTTCAGTATTACGCTACACCAATTATCATATTGATTCAGTGGGGGGCACACCACACTGGATGTTAAGACACACCCTATAGTTCGTTTCGCCGCATAGCACAGCCGGATTATTCAAGCTTGTTCCACAGCAGATATGATTTTGTTCGTTCAAACATTTATAACTGCTATGTGGACCTCAATATTCTTCTGAAATAAACGAGGAAAAGCCGATATATTTGTGTCTGCATTGTCGCACTATTTATCCAATAGTGTTGAATAGGAATCTAATAAAAAATTAGATGCTTCCAGATATTGCACAACGATCGATTTATTACAGGATATATTGTCATCAAAGCAGACGTGGCCTAATCGAACACTGTAATATTAAAATAAGTTTATTGAATTTAAGTTCTATGTCATAGTTAGAAATATGTAACCTGACGCCTCGACTCTTGAGGTATGAAATGAATGAGTTTGCCGAAATGACTAGCGTGTCATGGCATCGAGAGAGATATTTTGTGGCAATGCACATTGCGCATAAGCTCAAAATCATAACAGTCTGCCCTGTGGCAACCTAGTCTGACTTGTTCACCGACGCATGTCGGATTATGAACAGATTTCTACAATCGCAGTCAAATTATTACAGCAATTCATGAAAAAATTATTGACAATCATACTAGTTTAACTGCAGATTTATCATAACGCCGCGTAGATGAAAGATTTTTTTTACTGGATAATGTTCAAAATTTGATAGGGCCGCAAAGACGCTGGGCCATAATCCGGTGCTACACGTTCCGAGTTTGGGCCTCGGTAAGGTCAGGGTGGTTTGTAGCTTGCAGTTTCTTGGATGTTCCTCTGTGTCAATCAACTTAGTCACACTCCAATTTACAATGAGGTGCGACTGTACCCTAATGTATCAATGGAATTTGTTAGGGAAGTTAATTATCGCCATTGTTATGTACTGTTTAAACCGATGATCTGAATATCCCATCAAGCAAGAAGAACGAGAGATGTCATGTAGCCAATTTCTGTACTAATAATCTGAATTATGGCGTTGATATGGTGTTAGTAGCTCTCACTTTCTCGGACCTGAAACAGTGTTTCAATGTATGTAGTTATTCTGCTCAGCCCCATGATACACTGTATAACAGTTCAAAAACCGTGAGCAAGATGACATGGACAAAATGTCATGAGCGTTACCCAATCAAAAATCAAGAGCGTATCTCCCGCGATTATTGTAGTACATGGTAGTACATGGTAGTGGATCGGAGCACATCGTCGTGATCTACTACGGTGTCCACAACGCTCAAGTGCTCCGTTGGCCTCCGGTGAACAGGCGAGCAGTAT
>SDVV010044328.1:0-10166 GCA_016164225.1 Gammarus roeselii
AATGACGAACGGATGTGATGAAGAGTATGATGGCGAGTGTGGTGACGAGTAGGATGACGAGTGTATTGACGGGTGTGATGGCGGATGTGATGATGGGAGTGATGACGGATGTGATGTCGGATGTGATGACGGGTGTGATGTCGGATATGAGGGCAGGTGGGATGCCGGTTATGATAATGAATGTTATGATGCGCGTGATAGCGAATGTTTACTAGTGTTTACAGTACAACTGTACACAAACAACAACAAGTTTTTTGGAACAATCTAGGTTGCATCATGATGATAAGGAGATTAGTTCTGAGGTTATAGTAGATTAGATAAGAGTAACGAGACAAAACGAGCACGAGTGCTCATGTCGAGTTGTTCTTTGAAAGAAGTGAAAGAAGAGTGGGGGATAGTCAACGAGGCATTAGAAATTCACGCACATGTGCAGAAAAATGAAAGTTGTAAGGACAGAACGGAGAAGGACCACCACTACTGTCACCACCATCTACGGCCACCACCCTACTACTACCCGGGGCACTTTGACCCCGGAGAAAAAACAGTCGAGAGTCAGATGACTTTTTCAGAAACGGGGCGAACAAGATGTAAAGAGAAGAGTGCAGGTATCAGGCGGTCGCATCTCAGACAGTCGAGCAAAGACGGACACGCCTATACGCCCAGCGGACTCATACTTTTCACCGAGCGCATGCCTGTCGGCTTGCCACAGAGGTTGGGTCAGACGGACTCCAACTAGGTATTGAGTCTACATCAAAGGAAAATATGGGTATTTAGATTTATACAAATATGTGCACATTTAGTAGGAGCACCACAACCAGTTGCCTGAGTAGTGGTACTCCCCCATGTGCTCATAAGATAAAGGCTTCTGTACGCAAGTGGTTTCTGGAAGGCTGTCGCACTTCAAGGTGAGACGTCGGAGTGACATCTCCGAGGAAAAGAGTTGCTAGTGGCAACTCCTGAGTTAATCAAGAGAATCACAAGTATTTTAAATTTTGCAAACAGTTATTGTGAAATTTAGTAGTAGTAGATTAGATTAAATTAGATTAGAATACGGAGACAAAACGAGCACGAGTGCTCTTGTCAAGTTGTTTCCTTCGAAAGAAGTAAAAGAAGAGTGGAGGATAGTCAACGATGCTTTAGAAATTCACGCACACATACAGAAAAAGGAAGTTTGTAAGGACAGAAAGGATAGGGACCACCACTACTGTTACCACTACCTACTACCACCACCCCACTACTACCCGGGGCATTTCAGACCCAGAGAAAAAAAAGTCGAGAGTCAGGTTGACTTTTCAGGAGCTGCGCAAACAAGATGGGAAGTGAAGTATTTAGGTTTCAGGCGATCGCATCTCAGACGGTCAAACAGAGACGGACACGCCAATATGCTCAGCGGACTCATACTTTTCCTCGAACGCATGCCTGTCGGCTTGCCCCAGAGGTTCGGTCAGACGAACTCCAACTAGGTATTGAATAAATTTCGAAGAAGCATATAGGCATTTAAGTGTTGACATGTACGTGCCAAGTTGGGAGGAGCACTACACCCAGTTGCCCAAGTAGTGGTCCAACCCATGTGCTCAGATGATGGAATCTTCCGTACGCAAGTGGTTCCTCGAAGGTTGTCGCACTTCAAGGGCAGACGTCCGAGTGACCTCTCCTAAGGATTGATCTGCCCTTGGCTGATCTATAGTCTAGGTCGGAATTTTCAAGAATGTCGTGAAAATTTAATAAGTGCAAGTGTGGGAGAGCTCCACGCCCAGTTTCCTGGGAGTGGTTCTCCCTAGTGATCAGTAGAGTAAGTCTCTGAACACCCGTGGTTGGTCCTACAAGAGCATTTCAAATTTCATGTGAGATGTCAGAAGGATATTTACTAAAAAAAAGTTGCTCGCGGCAACTCCTGAGTTTAGTCAGATGATATTTTTTTAATTTGACGAGTAGTTATCTCAGAATTTAGTCAAGAGACAAGAGATCAGTATTTAAATTTTGAATTTTTAGACAAAAGTCAAGAGAAAAGCAAATAAGATGCAAGAGGGGCTTCTCCTAGAGATTTCAGATGCCCCAGATGGCATCTCCATGGTATCTCAAGGTGAAATTTCTGAGAGGCATCTCCAAGATATGTCAAGGTGAGATGCCAGAAGGGCATCTCTAGGATATTTCATCTGTGAGAAAGGGATTAGCAGTTATGTCCCTCTGCTCCTTGCTGCACTAGGTCTCGCCCGAATCTATGCTACAGGAGAGAAGACGGTTAGTCGTCCATATAGTACGGGAAATGGATTTCAAGGTGAGATGCCGGAGGGGCATCTTCAGAATATTTCAAGGTGAGATGTCAGAGGGGCATCTCCTAGATATTTTAAGGTGAGATGTTAGAGGGGCATCTCCAAGATATTTCAAGGTGAGATGCCAGAGGGGCATCTCCAGGATATTTGCTCTGTGGGTAAGAGGTTAGTAGTGATGTCACTCTGCTCCCTGCTGCACTAGGTCTCGCCCGAATCTGTGCTACAGAAGAGAAGACGATTAGTCATCCATATTGTACAGGGAATAGATTTCAAGGTGAGATTCCGGAGGGGCATCTCCAAGATAGAGATGTCAGAGGGGCATCTCCAAGATATTTCAAGGCGAGATGTCAGAGGAGCATCTTCAAGATATTTCAAGGTGAGATGACAGAGGCACATCTCCAAAATTTCCAAAGTGAGATGCCAGAGGGGCATCTCCAAGATATGTCAAGGTGAGATGACAGAGGAGCGTCTCCTAGGATATTTACTCCGTGGGAAAGAGGATAGAAGTTATGTCTCTCTGCTTCCTGCTGCACTAGGTCTGGCCCGAATCTGGGCTACAGGAGAGAAGAGAAGACGGTTAATCATCCTCCTTGTAAAGTGAATAGATTTCAAGATGAGATGCCAGAGGGGCATTTCCAAAGAAATTTCAAGGTGAGATGCCAGAGTGGTATCTTCTAGAAATTTCAGTGATATGTCCGAGGGGCATCGCCAAAATATTCCAATGTGAGATGCCAGAGGGGCATCTCCAAGATATTCCAAGAAAATATGCCAGAGGGGCATCTCCAAGGGACTGTTTTACTGGGTAACTGGCGCTGCAGTAATATGTTGTCTAGTATTGTTTAATATCAGTCTCCTTTCTTTTTTCTTTCTCCCTCCAGACACGGAGTGAAGAAGAGAAGAAAGGAGAGTGTACCATCGTATCGACCGGGTCCATCAATAGGAAGATACTCACTGTCTCAACAATGGATGATATGGTCGAATCTACGCCGTACCGTAGAGTTCAGTAAAAGCTCTCCTCTTGGTGCGGGCTCGATTTTCATATATCATGAAGGGTGGGGGTGAGCTACCGTTGCGGCTCATCGGCAAGCGCCGCTGAGTCGCCGGCAGACTTCACCCGCACTACTTCATCGAATCTACATCGTATCGGAGAGTTGAGAAACGCTCTCCTCCTGATGCGGTTTGATTTTCGCATCTCATGCGGTGTGGGAATGAGCTGCCGTTGCTGTTCCTCGGCAAGCGCCGCTGAGTCGCAGGCAGACTTCACCCGCACTGGCTTGTAATTGTTATCTATCTTTCCTCATTTTTCTCCTCTCTTTCGCTCCCGCAGGGAGGGTTGTAACGTGAACAGAAAAATACCATCGTATCAGCAAGGTCCCTCCGTAGGAAAATACTCATTGCCTCAACAATAGATGATATCTGTCGAATCTACGTCGTACCGTAGAGTTGAGCGAAGCTCTCCTCCTGGTGCGGGTTTAATTTTTGCATATCATGGGGTGTGAGGGTGAGTCGCCGTTGCGGCTCATTGGCAAAGCTGCTGAGTCACCGACAGATTTCACCCGTGTTAGTTTGCAATTGTTGTCTATCTCTCCTTATTTTTCTCCTTTATTTCCTCCAGAAATAAATAAAGAGTAAAAGATAATAGAAATAAATAAAGGGTAGAGGGTAATAAAGAGTAGAAAAGTACAAAGAAAAATGCCATCGTGCTGGCAAGATTACTCTGTAGGAGATACTTGTTGCCCTCAGCAATGGATGATACCCGTCGAATCTAGGCCGTATCACAGAGTTGAACAAGACCTCTCCTCCTGGTGCGGGTTCGATTTTCGTATATCATAGGGTGTGGTGGTGAATGGTGTCACCGTACCACACATGAATAAAAAAAAAAAAGATTAAAAATATATGGTATCCCTCCAAGCCTTCATCGTCGTATCGAATTGAGCAAGCTTACCTCTTAGGCGGTGTCGATTCTTAAGATACCATAGTCCCTTATCTGCTTATCACACTTTGGGGACAGCAGATGGCCTCCGGGATGGAGGGATGGGTTATTGCTCACACCCAGTACCGGTGTGAGCGGGCTCACACCCAGTACCGGTGGCCCTGGCGTGGGTTTAGGAGTGTATGCGAGTCCCGTAACACCTCTCACCCGGTGAATTCTTTACGGAATGATCGTACCGAGACATTATCATTCTGTCTGTACTTGCAATGTTAATGGTAGAAAGCGTTGCGTTACGATATAGAGTTTTTCAGTCGCTTGAGTTTGTCAGCAATATCAATCATGACATGGCTACCGATAGTGAAATTAGGAGTAATAATTAATAATTGCTCCTACCAGCGACAATGCTATTATCGTAACTAATAATAGACTTATTATTAGTAAAAGCTTGAATTGTGAAGAGAGCCGTGTCATGCTCCTTCCCTTCATCCCTATTACCATAATCTCGACAGCTCCTGGGAAGTCGTGTCGTTCTCAGGTTAAACGAGTCACGTATCCCAGTGCCTGTCAAGCCTGTTTTCGAACGCAATCACGGATTCAGAGCCAACTACTGCAGCTAGAAAGTTGTTCCAAATCAGCGAGATAGCGATCGGAAAAAAGTATTGCGCTATAGTCGTAGCGTAACGTTTTTCCACAAGTTTCACCCCGTTGTTTCGGGTACGAATGTTGTGGTCCCTGTCAAAGAGGCCGACAGGGCTCACGTTGCTTAATCACTTCAGGTATTTGAAGGTTTCAATGAACTGGCCTTTTAGCCTTCGTTGCTGAAGGGTGATGAGGCCAAGCTCTTTAAGCCTATCCTTGTAGCTGTGGTGGCGTAGCAGCGGGATGAGCTTAGTTGCACGATGCTTCAGTTTGGCTATGTCCCCCATCATGTGTGGAGGCCAGAATTGGACGGCATGTTCGAGGTGGAGACGGACGAGGGATGTGTACAACGGCAATACTATGTCCTTCGTTTTGCAGCGGAAGTTACGGGAGATGAAACCAAGGTTACGGTTAGCTATCTTGTAACTTTCTTTGACCTGCGCGTCCTATTTTAAATCTTTCTAGATTAGGACACCCAAATCTCTCTGCTGTTCAACAGTTGAAAGATCGCTTCCTGCAATCGTGTGGTTGAAGTTGTCATTGCGACACCCCATGTGCATAACTGTACATTTTGCAACCTTGAAGGGCATCTGCCACGCTTCCTATCATTGGACGAGTTTTTCGAGATCTTGTTGAATCTCAACTCTGTCTCTCTTCCTCCATGCTGCATGGCAGAGCTTCGTGTCATCGGCTAATTTCAATACCTTGGACAGAAGCCCCGCATCCATGTCGTTTACATAGATGAGGAAGAGGATAGGACCCAAGACGCTGCTCTGGGGCACCCCAGAGGTAACAGGGGCCCACTCAGTCAGAGCCTGGCCGATGCTGACTTTTTGCTCGCGTCTTGTTAGCCAGGCGCGCAGCCAGCGAAGTACGTTTACACCGATGCCGAGCTCAGAAGCTTTGTGTAACAGTCTCCTTTGCGGCACCTCATCGAAGACTTTTTGAAAGTCTAGGTAAATGACATCCACTGCCTTGCAACAGTCATACACGTTGATCACCTCACATAAAAAAATCTAGAAGATTCGTCAGACAACTCCTCTTACGGTGGAAGCCGTGTTGAGTGTCATGAATGAGTCCGTTGTCTTCCAGATGTTTGACGAGATGGTTTCGTATCAATCGCTCAATGGTTTTGCACACGATCGACGTCAAGCTGATCGGTCGATATTTGCTGGGTGATTGTCGGCCACCTTTCTTGTAGATTGCCGTAACGTTAACAACTCTCCAGTCTTTGGAGACCTCGCCACTCGTCAGGGAGTCCGCCCAGACTTCCTTTACGAATCGATTACACACACATAGGTTTGCAATGGAATGTCTTAGTTGGCAGGGTATGAGAAATGTTTCCTACACGCCTTATCAGTGACTCCGCCCAGCCCCCAACCCCTGCTAATTATCCCTATCAATAAACCTTCACTAATCCGCGTTTCGCGCCTATACGAACTACTGGTCAAACTGGCGTTGGCGCAGAATAGAAAAGCTTTTGAGCAGTGGTTGCATACCTATGACAACTATAAAGAGAAGAGGAAAGAGGAAAAGCGAGTAGTGAGGAGAGCCAGAAGGGACGCTGATGCCAGATGGGGCAGACGATTGTGCCAAACTTTTGAGGAGAGCAAAAAGATATTCTGACAAGAAGTTAAGAGGATGAGAAAGGGAGAGACCGGAAAGAAGAAGTCGGTGAAAGGTGAATATATTTGGTAAGTGCTCACCTTGAGCTACGCGCCTTATGCATGCGTACTTCTCATTCGCTTGGTCTTCACGTCTGTCGATATTAATTTTGTACGAGTGTCTTCGCCATTGTCACGATGTAATCGAAGTTCGTCTCTGAATCCGGTGCTGAATTGATCACTTACACCCAACTCGTTGAGGAATCGAGCGTAACTCTCGGTCGTCTCACTCTCCCGTTATTTTCTTCTTATAAACGGTCTTGAAGCTCCAATTGCGGACTTCTGCGTTCAGTATATTGTCGTCGTTGCGTACATTTGGGTGATCACGCTTCTTGCCAAGCATGATCCCAGCAGTGACGTTTTTTTCTTTCTGGTCATCCTTGTAAGCCTTCAGGGCTCGGTGGTTTTGAAATTCAAAACAAGCAAAGAAGTCCTCGATGACTTCCGTAGTTGGATGGAACATCTTCTGTGATTGTCCGTCTAAAGAAATTTTCAATGTTTTAACTGTTTCAATTTTCTCATATAAGTTGACAATAAATTCTTCACCTCGACGCCATTATTATATCTTACGATATTGTGGCAGAGGATGTTTTACAGAAACGTTGGTTAGTTTATTAGCGATATATTTACACTATAAATATAGCAGGAGTATAAGTTGGTAATTGGATGTACGGATAGGTCATCGGGAGCGAGTACAATCTCGTGACCGAGCGGGGTCAAGGTCTGACCAATACTGACTGACTTTTAATCCTCTCTCGCCGCTCCTGACACATCGCGTATAAACATGTGCACGTTCGCTATTACGTCACTTCCGTCAACCGACACGGCCTGGTACGAGCTCGGGTCATTGGAGTAGGTATTGTCAGTTCCGAGCGTTTATTTGTTGCCTTAAACTGAACAACACCCGTTCAATCAGGATTAGGCTGTTGTCACTGGTATGTTCTTTTATTGCAAATTACATTGTCGGATCATAATATCCCAGCGAAGCAGCCTCCTCACCTGCGCATGCATTATTTATAAAAAAACATATTATGTAATGACGACCATCACGTACCTACCCGAATCCCCTTGTTACACCTGTAGATATGATACTGACATAGGGATAAGACAGGATCGCTTTCTGAAAAAAATGATGTGACATTACATGAAACAGGATATGTAGTATCATTAAATAGGAAGTGTGTTACTATTGAAAGGCAAGGTGATGTTATTAATAGAAAGTGTGGTGTCATCAAAAATGAAGTGTAATGCTTAAGGTTGAAAGTGTGAGTCATTAAGCAGGAAGAGACGTGTCATTAAGTAGGAAGTGTGGCGCCATTAAATAGAAAGAGTGGTGTCATTAAAAATGAAGAGTGATGTCATTACCGATGACAATGGCTGCTGGTCTGATCCATGCTAACTGCCGGTATAGACAACGCGTACATATACAAATGAAATAAATGAACGGTGGTCGAGTGTTAAATAACTATGTAAATACATCTGGATGTATGTTTACTGCGACCAGTATTTACAGACGGCAGAAAGAATTTATTGATTTTAAAAAGAAATTAGCAAAACTTTGAAATTAAAAAAGTTGTCTTCAAACACTCTTGATGAGTTTCAAATTAAATAAAAATTAGCAGTTTATAAATATCAATGGTGCTGGTGGTAGATCCACCAATACAGACACCGATACCAAAAGAGACGATCGGTAACATGGATACCGATGTTTCTGTATAGAGCACACCTTTGGAACAGTTGAAACGACGTTTATTTGCAAGATAACTGTTGATCTTCAGTTATCAAATAAGGTCAACAATTCGTTCTATATCATGATATTTATAGAATCTTGTTTCTAATAAATGAAATGTGAAAAGGAGGGGATTTTTCATGTGTACTCGTAGCGTCCTATTTCCTGCATTCCATTGGACACCACCAATAAACTGAGACTTGTTGACGAAAGCTTTTTTCTTCACACTTGTTCAATGCACAATAATTTATTATTCACACCTGTTCCGCTAACAGAAGTAGAAGAGAAAACAAACCAACTACAAACGAAGGCAACTAATTGAAAAATGTCCGAATCATGGACGCAAACGTGACACTGAAATATATATGTGACACCCGTAAAACTTGAGCATAAACATGATAACATAACAACCAAATATTTTCCTCATTCTCTTTACCACCTCCCTCCGTGCCGGGGCTGTGGTGCCGAGATGGCAAGGCAACCCCGTTTTTGCCATCGTTAAAGTCTCGGATATCACAGTCCGCCACAGAGCGGCTTTATACCCTTTTTTGGTTGTGTTTTCAGCCCTGCACGGCGGGTGAGGGAAGGCTATGCAGATGATACCCTCAAGGTTATGCTATACTCTGTAGTCAGAGTCTGTCTCAGTACTTTGATCGGTTTGGGAAAATTTATTCTCCACAAAATACTGTCAAGTCACCGCTTCTTGTAATTTGGGGGTTGACAAGATATTTTACGGATATAGTTGTGTTGGAACCATATACTCAGATAAGTATAAAACTCGACACTATTTTCGCCACATTCTGGATGTGAGCTCGTGGAAATAGCTTTTGCTCGATAAAAGTTATGGAGACTGCTCATTAGAAGTTGACTCGTAATAGGTCGTGATCTTTAATTGCATTTATTGACAATTTTAGATACTTCAGATTTATATATTATGTGAAATGTGCATAATTTAGAAATCTACAGAAAAGTGAACCGGAATTTTACAAAACCACACTCGTGATGACGTGAATTCACTAGTGACCAGAAAATAATAGTTAGGCCTACAGGTTATGTTACCCTAATCAAAGAAACAGACCTGAAGCGAGAAACCCCTACAAGGTTAGGGTGAGTATGAATATCCACACAACAATTGATTCAAAAGCTATTCCAAGTGATAAGTCGCTATTGGTGAGCAACCTACGAGCTAATGCCAAAATCAATTACGTCGACGTCTTGGTAGGTTACAGAGGAGATAATCGCCCAAGAATTTAGTAATACGCAATGCGTGACCTTGCTCATTATCAAAGCAGTTTTGTAACCGGCCCTAAGACCCTGGATGGAAATCTCCGTGTTCATGAATCCTTCACTTGCCTCAATGGGTCGAAAAACGTGAAAAAAATGTCACAAGTAACTTGTTTGTTCATGGATGAGGCGTGGGAGAGCCTATAAATCGTGAACTGTTTCATTTCCTTCCATTTCGTAATACGTTTTTTGGATAGATTCTGCGCTCTTCTTGCCGTAAGGAATTTAATCAAGTCTTGTTTTGCATACTTTCTTCATCGTGAAATATTGTCAAGACAATCGCATGCATGTTTATTAATATAATATTGTTTTCAATGTATTTTTACAATTTAAAATCTTGGACACACAATTGGATACACTAACACAAAATCTAATGATGATCTGATATTTAATTTTCTTGTGGTCAGGAGACCTTTGACGAGCACTTTATTTCATCGTGTTTATCAGAGAAGCAATTAGTTACTGGCGAGCTGTCTGCCTCACTGCATGCTGTATCAGTGGCGAGAGAGGATGCCTGACAGGCTGTCTGCCTCACTGCATGCTGTGTCAGTGGCGAGAGAGGATGCCTGACAGGCTGTCTGCCTCACTGCATGCTGTATCAGTGGCGAGAGAGGATGCCTGACAGGCTGTCTGCCTCACTGCAT
>SDVV010044329.1:0-10166 GCA_016164225.1 Gammarus roeselii
TAAAACTCTCATGAAATATTGTCAACCAATATCAGTCTTGCCCATCATAAGCAAAGTTTTTGCTTATGATGGGCACTCTGTATCAAATAACCTACCTAGCCAAAATCTGTATGGGTTTTCAGTCTTTTAGGAAAACATAGCATACTAGAAGTGTTGTTCATGGGTTCGATAGTGGGGAAGTCACTGTTTGCAGTGAACCATGATATTTTGGTCGCAAAATTACAGCTTTACGGAGTTAGTTCCCTTGGCTAGATTTGGAATAAGTTATCTTCTTGATCAAAACTCCTAGTGAGTTGGAATAAACAATCATGATCTAGAAGTACCGAAAGGGTCGATCATTGGGCCTTGGATTTTCCTATCTATATTAATGACATTAAAAGCACCAGCGGCAGGCTATCCATTGTCATTTTTTGTAGCTGATACTACAGTTTTTTTGACCGGAAGAAATCCTAATGATACTATTACTATTATGAATAATCAAATGGTCCACATCAATCAAGTTGACGCTAAATGTCGACATGACGCAGCTCATTTTATTTTCCAGAAGGAAATACCAATCCTAACACACAAGTCGAATTGAAAGGTCAACCAGTTGCATATGAAGCAGAAACATAGTTTATCGGTGTAACAGCGGACCCGAGACTTAACTGGAAAAATCATATCTCATTTGCTAAAGAGAAATTATCTTAATCGTGTGGCATCCTTTACAAACTTCGAAATTGTCTCACAACTCCTGTAAAGAGGTTTTGGTGCTACAGCCTTATTCATCCTTTTCTGACTAATTGTATGAATGTGTTTGCTTCTACCTACAAAACAAACCTAAGATCAATCATTCCTAGTCAAAAGTGTGACAGTAGAACAACATCTCAAGCTAGCAGACGTGCGTGACCACGTTACCCCTAGTCAATTTTGTCAATGGAATATTCTTCCTCTGAGTCACATCCTAATTTTTTCCGCAGCGGTGTTTGTTTGCAAAGCTTTGAATCAATTAACTTGCATTGATAACGAATTTTTTCATTCGAAATAATTCAATAATCTTTGTGACAATGCAGAATAGCAATTCCCTCGTCACTCGTCAACACAGTCCAAATACTGTAGATGTTAGGACGTGTAGCAGTATAAATACCTTCGAATGTAAATTAATTTTTTTCCTGTTTGCACATGTACGTGTAGAAATTCTAGAGTCATTTTCCTTCGATATGCAATTTAAATTTTTTACTATTTGTTTTTCATCAGTTTAGTTTTATGGAGACTTCCATTAGCCTTTTACTGTTCAGTCTCTCAAAATTACTGTTATCTCATTTTATCACTAGTTGAAGCGTTTCTTTCTCTGTATATTTAACATGTCTTTTTACTTTAGAAATTAGTCATAAAAATTGTGTCTTCGTGTGCTAAACATTGTGTGAGTAATGTAATACACAACACTGTGTTGAACACTTTATACTCCATTGTTTCTTGATAAATGTCAGTTGAAACAATAAATTGTCATGATTAAGTTAATGTCGGTTACCTTTACTCATTGAACATATGTTTCTTGAAATCAATAGTCCAATGCAACTTTTTTATCAGTCTTGACCTATAGAAGAAAAGGAAGAAATCTTTTTTTCAAACACAAACGTTATGGTATTATGTTTTGCATCCTAAATCCATGCATAAATATACAGAAATCAAAAATGCTTGTAATAATAAGCAAATCAGATCCATTAGCATTAATGATTTCATTGCAAAGTGTACCTGACCAAATGGGACCGCATATGAACGGCAACGTGCATCTTGCAACCATAGCTGAACGAACATAAGTGCACAACTTTCTGGAACATGTCACAAGGTGGTTCAAAGTATGCTAGGAATCTGCCCTATATTCAGATAACACATAATATTGAGATCACGCACTGGAATATGATATATAACAATAAGTAACAAGATTCTCATTCTGATTATTCGCCTAATACATTGGGTAGCAAAAGTTGTCAGGGTATGTGTGGGCTTATGCGAGTTACAGAGCCACTGCCATGCATGCTTATATGTCCCGGGCATTGAACAATGGAGAACAGAAAAGGTCCTCCAACAATGCCAACGGTGGTGGGAAGTGGAATCAATTTATTCCCTAACCATGGGTTTAAACTAAAATAAGTTCATCTAAGAAGAAAATATTGTCATCAGAACAGCTCACGCTAACGTAGACTTAGTGCACATCATTTGTGTATTTTTAAAACTGTATACATGTCATTACACATAATAAAATTTTGAATCTTAAATCCTACAATCCTATGTCACCAAGACCTATCTCACCACCATTATCTGAATCAGGAAAATTTGCTGTATCTACACCATTATTAGTCTCGTGGTCATGAATCACATGAGTGCTACATCATGATAAGCACTATTGTGAATTTCATCCGGTAACATCACCATTATCAGTATCAGCACCATTATCAACATAATTTCCAAGTTAAGTACCTTGATCACTATAAACATAAGTTAATAATATTACAATCAGTATCAGCACAAGAAAAAATACCAGCAACCAAATTGATATTAGTCCTTTAATCAGAATAGACTAACATCAGTGCCCTGCTCAGTCTCCTATTAGCGCCATGATCACCCCCTCCCCTTCAGTATCCTTATCAGTGTTCTATCCAGCGTACTCTCAGCACCCCGATCAACCTCTCATCAGCTTCCTGATCAGCTTCCACTTATCGCCCTGATCAGATCTTTCATCAGCACGATGCCAGCACCTGATCATCGCCCTGATCAGCCTCACATCGGAACTCAGATGAGCTGTCCCTTCAATGACCTGATTAGCCCAACATTAGCGCCCCGATCTGCTCTCCCAGTAGCACCCAAATCAGCCTTTATATCAGGCAAAAAACGGCCCGATTCAGCCTCCCATCAACGCCCTGATCATACTCTCATCAGCGCCTTGATCAGCGTCTCATCAGCGCCCTGATCAGCTCCCCCATCGACACCTTGATCAGCTAATACATCAGCGCAGAAATGAACATCTCTGCCCGATTAGCCATTCATCAGTGCCCTGATCAGTCTCCAATAGGTGGCCTTATCAGCATCACATCAGCGTTCAGATCAGCCGTCCGATTAGTGCCTTGATCAAAATTACATTAACGCCCTGATCAGCCTCACATCAACGCCTTGGTCAGCTTTCCCATCAGCGTCATGATAAGTAATTCCATCAGGGCTATGATCAGCCTTCCATCAGTACCTGAACAGCCCTTCCATCAGCGCCCTGATCAGTCTCTCATCAATACCCAGATCATGCCTTCTATCATCAGCCTAACATTAGCACCTTGACCAACCTTGCCATCAGTGCCTTGGTCAGTTTAGAGGCTAATTCTACCAGCGCCTTAATCAGCCTCTATGCAGAGTCCTGATCTGCCCTACAATCAGCGCCATGGTTAGCCTCCCACCAAAGATTTGATCAGCTTCACTCAGACCCCTGATCAGCCCTCCCATCAGCAGCCAGATCAACCCTTCCAACCGGCTGAACAGCGCTCTCATTAGCCTCCCATTAACGCCCTGATTAGCCTCTCGTTGTCCCCTGATCAGTTGCCCATTATCGCTCTGTTCAGCCTTCCCACCAGCATCCTGATCGGCTCTCACTTCTGTGTTCTGATCAGCCTCTTATCGGCGCTCTGATCTGCCCTCACATCAACACAACACTCCGATCAGCTCTCCCATCAGCGCCCTGATCAGCCTAACATTAGGGCCCTGATCGGCCTTCCATCAGCGAATTGATCAACCTTCAATCAGTGCCTCGATCAGCCTGCCATCAGCACCTTAATCCGTCTCTCCATCAGCACTCACATAAATTTCCCATCAACGCCCATATCAGGCCTTCCATCAGCTCCCTAATCAACCTATCATCAGCACCCAAATCCGGCCTACCAGCAGGCTGATCAGAGGTCTAAACAACCTTTCTATCAGCTTCCTGATCAGCCTACTACCAACGCTCTGATAACTTTCCACCATCGTCTTGATCATTCCCTATTAGCGTCCTGATCAGCCTCCCATCAACACCCTGATCAATCCTCCCATAAGGTTGATCAGCTTCGTGATCACTCTCGGCGCTGATCATTGTCCCATCAGTTCCCTGATCAGCCTTCCATCAGTGTTATGATTAACTCTCCATACAGCACGCTGAGTAGCCATTCCATCAGGCTGATCAACGGTCTGAACAACATTCTCATCATTGCCTTGATCATCTTCCCATCAGCACCCCGATCGGCCCTGCCATCAGCGCCCTGATCAACCCTCCCATCAGCAACCTGATCAGCACCAGGTGCCCTTTACAGGCCTCCGGGATTCCGAAGGTCCGTCGTGATCCCGGGATCCCTCTTTAGCCCGTAATCCTAGGACAGTAATCCCCCCGACGGAAACATCGCGAGTATTTTCCTTTAAGGCTGTACATGGTGAGGACTCTTCTAGGGGCTCATCAGGCGGGCTAGAGGCCTGAGAGGACACGACTCCTGCTAGCGTGAGGACACGTCTTAAGGTCTTTCGAGCTGACTGAATTATAAGCAATGGAGCGGCCCGTGATGTTGGGAGGTGTAAAAGCGAAAATAGTGTCCACCGACGAGTTTGATTTGTCTGCCGTACTGGGTTGGGGTATTGCGTTGACTTCGGAAACATTGCCTCAAACTTATGCAATGATACAAGGCTCGTGAATATAATATCTTTCAGCCTAGCAACGAAATGATTTTGCATTAGCCATTGAATTTTATTGATTCCAGCGTCATAACTACTTTAGGACGGAGCCACGGGCTCTCATTCCAATGAATAATAAAAGAGCGCCTTGAAAACTTATTCCAATACTGTTTATTTAAATGGGAAATTTACCTGTTAGAAAATATTATTTCGGAACATAATCAGCACCCTGAGACGAGGATACAACGGGCAGGCCTCTGTCTCTTAACTGGCCTTGCGAGATCCTGAATATGAAGGTCAGAGCCACGCAACAGCAGGTTAGGAAGAGAGAAAAAACAGTAATCGAGATTCTCAAGGAACCGTTGAACCAACCGTAAAGAACACATTGTATTTGAAATATTATCCCCTGTGCCGGAAATATTTTTTGTCTGTAATTCTTCAAGTATTTTACACACATCTAGCTTAAAGATACTCTTGATTAAATATAATTTTGCCTGCTGTTTCAACGGAAATTAGCAGGTCAAGTTTCAGTTACAAGGTATCGTGGTGCCTCCAGCGTCATAATAGGTCGATTGTTTTAGTTTTTTCTGGTCCCTTGACACACAAGCAGTATTGATTAATGAAACGGTTATACAAACTGAAAATGTAGTACATTTGTAATTTTGTACCCTTGAAACTTTCATTCATTTTGTAATTGTGTCTTGTTGTAACAGACATCACATATTCATCTGTCATTTTGATTGTTGTTTGTCTGTTGTTTCATCAGACCTTTTCCGTTAATTTGACATTTCTCACACGTCACAACAAATAATGATCATATTATCAGCAGCTTCAACAATCTACCAATAGCGCAGAGGCAAATAGTTCCGAGCTCGAGTGTTCGACTCTCGATAAGGCGCCGGATCTCATTTGCTCCGTGTTAACAATAAAAATAATGGCTCTGGGAATTTGAAACAAAATAAAATAAAACGGACAGAAGATTACCTGATCCATTGACAAGACCCAATTTTTCATTTCGTCATACAACAGACATTACTGAAGTTATCTGCTAAGACTGTGAGAGACAATCTCAAATAAGGAGGTGATTTTACAACAATAAGCTTATAATTCTGCACGAAAAACAGATGCCAGTCAAATGAATGCCAGCAAATTCTGGTGAATTAACAAACAATTCTCAATAGATCATCACGTACCAGCACGCTTCAGTCAAGCTTGGTAGGACCAGGGATCCACGGTTAATTTAAGGATAAGTTATGTGTTAGGACACTGGGCAGGGGTTTCATCATTAACTAGTTACAGTAGCCCTTTTTAGTTATTGGTTAAACGACAACAGGTCTGGCAAGCCACGGCAGGGGAGAGAGGGGCAAAATAAGAGAAGAAGGATGGGAAGGTGGATGGGAAGAAGGGAGATAGGAAGTAAAGGGAGGGAGAGGGAGAAAGGGAAAGAGGATGGAAGGAAGGGAGGTATAGGAAGAAAGGGAGGGAGGGAGAGAGGAAGGGAGGGAGGGAGGAAGTAGGGGGTTGATGCCGAAGAGGCTCAAGTGTCAGCAGCGTCAGTAGTGCCAACCGTGCCAAGGATTAGCCTCGATCACTGAGCGAGAAACAGGAAGCCTCGGAAAAATAGAGGGAAACTCGCAGTCAGTGACAGGCAAGTTGTGTTGGAGAGACGTACGAGTAACTTGAAGTTTGCCAAGGAAATTAATCCTGAAATCGATTTTTTTTAACTGAATCTTCATAAGTCGTGAAGATTAATCATGACACAAATGCTTTATATTCCTAATATTAAAAAAGAGGTTGTAGTCCAATGCTTCTTTTCTACGACTATATATAGAAACAATACCCTTATTTCACTATTGAGCTAACGTATTGAAATATTCATGTAATGGAACGAAATGCAAATGGAGGATTGCAGTCAAGCGTACAAGCAACATTCGTGGCTTACCAAGTGATCACAGTAGGTCGTATATCTGCTGGAATGGGTCAATCGGCTATCTCCATACGGAAAATGTTATAAGACGGTGATTATTCCACGAACATTCATTCAAACAGTGTAGAAACAACGGACTTTTAAATAAATTCATCATCGTCCAAAACTATCGAGTAGGCAGTCTCCTGCATCATCCATCGACAGGTAAAGTATGAATATAAACCAGGCAGGGAGAAGGTGACCAATCATTCCAATTTATTACGCTAATAATATGACCGCGGAATATCTCCATGTTATTCCCACCCCGAGCGTGGGGAAGTAGAGTCGTGTATCATCCGCAGATGGGGCCCCGCGGGTGATGGCTTCAGGAAGTAGCCTCTGGGGGGGGGGGGGTTTCCGCCTTGCCCCGCAGACCGATTAGGCGGCGATTGGCGGGATGGATTGCAATATGTTGGCCGATTGGTAACCGCCAGTCGTGGTACGCTCCACATCCAGTCGGTCAAAGGAACACGAAGGTGGAATATTTTTCTTAGTTTTAGGGTATTTAATATCTGATACTATTTGAAAAATTCTGGACGTATAGAAAGGGGTTGCCGTTTATACTGTATATTGGCGGCATGTATTATAGTTCTACTCTTTTACATGAAATAGTGTGAATGTCTTCGTTCCTGCGACTCGAATCATATTAAACCAAAGAACAGATGACAACAGCATTGATTTATGATCTTCAGTGATCGTCTTGCTCAATCGAGTTGTAACGACTGGAATTTATGCAACGCCATGCGAGTTTAATGACGTTGCATGTACGTTTCTTTAGTGCATGAGTTTCCCGTGCGAGGGTTTTACACCTCATTATTGTTTTCAGAGAACATGAATTCAGGCGCAGACGTCGAAAGTGTGTAGAGACATCTAGCAGACTGATCGACACAGGCTAGTCATCGCTGAAATTGCTTCATTTTCTGATACTAATCCAAACGGCATATTCCAGTCATTTCTCATGTGCTGTTTCCTCGCCATATTGCTTCGTTACCTCAATATAACTATTTCCACTACTTTTCGTGTGCTGTTTCGTTGCCGCGCTGCTTCCTTACTTCAATATAACATATTTCCTCTACAGCTCGTATGCTGTTTCGTCGTCATGCTGTTCATTACCTCAATATAACATATTTCCATTGGAGCTCGTGTGCTGAGTCATCTCCCAAGTCCAACATATTCATGTATTTGAAATCACTTGTATTTGGATACTTGGTGGGATGTAAATTCTGCAAATATCTAGGGTATGTCTTCGAAGAAAGGAAACAGACCATGTCACTTGGTATCAGGCGCGTAGCCAGAATTCCCCAAAGGGGCGGCGAATTTTCATTTTTTTATTGAACTTAGTGATATAAACCTCTTTTATATTATACATCGATTAAACTTGTTATCGCCCCGAATGACTACATTTTTAAATCATAGGGACACTGCACTGATCTTTGCGACTCATAAATTTGTACTCACCGACGCTAAAATTTGTACATCTAGTTCTCTTTCTTGGCGCCGTAGTATATTTCTGCCGTGTCATCTTCCATGCCGTGCGCTTGACACCCATGCACTGCATACAAGTCAAACTCTGCGTGTGGTTGACACCCATGCACTGCATACAAGTCAAACTCTGCGTGTGGTTGACACCCATGCACTGCATACAAGTCAAACTCTGCGTGTAGTTGACACCCATGCACTGCATACAAGTCAAACTCTGCGTGTGGTTGACACCCATGCACTGCATACAAGTCAAACTCTGCGTGTGGTTGATACTTTCGTAAGCCAATCGCGGTATAATATGGGCGCCATGCGCTAGCATTTAGTGACAGCGATCTTTGCACGTGTGGACTAACATTTGATTCTGTTTGATATAATAGTTCATCATCATATCTATTAGTTGTATGTGCTCGTGAAGTACTGCAATTCCTTGTATGGTGTCACTAGTGCGTTATTTAAGGTTCTATTAATATTTATTTATTATGCATTTGCAGAGATTCATTCAGGGTTAGATTTGTAACGTAACTTTTAATTCTTTAGTCCACGAATCACTTGGGAAAATATCTTCATGAGGAATTCAAAACAAGTCCAGAGACAATGGTTGACCTTGTCGTATGTTGTCTGAACACGCTCCTAGATTTCAATTTGCAAATCGTTACTTTAATGAATTTTTGATAGATTGCAAAGCAGCAAAAGGGAATACACTTTTTATGATAGCAATAGAGTTACATATCCAAAATACTTGTCTCCCAGATATTTATTGCTGTTCAATGGGTAACCAAAATAAATATTTCAGAAAACTGCATATCTGATTGAATGTGTGTTCTATATTTTAATTAAACTTTGTAAAATACGAAAGTGCCACGTGCTATCACGTGAATAAAGGATTTTATTATGTAACATCTCATGTCGTTTGTGGAGTCGTCACGATGCTTACTGGGACGAGAAGAACCTCCAAAATATGCCGCCCTCTTTGAGCCATGTTTTTTCCTTCATCTTCATAACGTTCCTTCCCCCCCCCCGCTTACCTATTCCCCTACCCCTTTACCTCTTCCCCCACCCCTTACCTCTTCCCCATATTAATTTCCTCATTTTACCCACCTTTCTTAATCCCCACCCATTCCTTTCTCCCCACTCTTTCTGACCTCTCCAATCCCTTCCTTCTTTCCTCATCATTACCAACTTCCTCACCCTTCCCATACTTCCCCATCCCTTCCTTCCCCCACACACCTTCCTCCTCCCCCCTCCTTTTTTCCCACCCTTTCTATCCTTCCCGATTCCTTCTCTGCTCTTTCACACCGTCCGTTGCGTGCTTTCGTCTACAAGTAGTCCCCACATCCTCCTTCGAACACATCCTACCCCCGCGTGCCTGAAGGCACGTCTCATTTGTCTGGCTGATGTGGCCGCTTGCACCAAATTTGTCTCCCTCTATGTTGTCCAGAGAGGGAGACTGGCAGGGAGAGGACAAAGGTTCTCGTCCTCTTATCCATTTTCCATATTCTTTTCAAAGTTTGAGGGCATATCGTTTGCGGTCAAAAGAGAACGTGAATTATGTGAACATCTATAAATCTGTATCAGTGGATATTTCTTCAATCTCTTCGCAGCTGAGCGTACATGAAAAAGTAGTATATCTTTCCAGAACTCGAAATGCCAAGTCTGGCTCCAATATTAACTTCTTGGTGGCTTGCAATCTCAGTGAGTAGAAAATGCTGAGCGAAAGAAAAGTCTTCAGATTCACTGGACGCTCTCCATGCAGGGTTATGTTCGATGGGAGGGCTGGAGGATTTAGGCTATAATAAGGAAAGTACTGCAATACGGAAGTCATGTAGGGCATGCAGTGTTCGATGGGAAGCTTGCGCATTTGTGCTGTAATAAGAAACATACTTTAGCAAGAAAGTCATGTAGGGCATGCAGTGTTCGATGGGAAGCTAGCGCATTCGTGCTGTAAAAAGAAACATACTTTAGCAAGAAAGTCATGTAGGGCATGCAGTGTTCGATGGGAAGCTAGCGCATTCGTGCTGTAATAAGAAACATACTTTAGCAAGGAAGTCATGTAGGG
>SDVV010044330.1:0-10166 GCA_016164225.1 Gammarus roeselii
TAGGTGTGTGATGTGTAGGTGTGTGATGTGTAGGTGTGTGATGTGTAGGTGTGTGATGTGTAGGTGTGTGATGTGTAGGTGTGTGATGTGTAGGTGTGTGATGTGTAGGTGTGCAATGTGTAGGGGTTTGCATGATGTGTAGGGGTCTGCGTGATGTGTAGGGGGTCTGCGTGATGTGTAGGGGTCTGCGTGATGTGTAGGTGTGTATGATGTGTAGGTGTGTGTGATGTTGGTGTGTGCGATGTGTGAATTTGGTGATGTGAAGGTGTGTTCAATATGAAGGTGAAGGTGTGCATGTATGATGTGATGGTGTGCATGTATGATGTGATGGTGTGCATGTGTGAAATGTATAGGTGTGTGACTGAGAAATTAGCATGTGTGTGATGTGTAGGCATGTGCATGTGGGCGAATGTTTGATGTGTAAGCATGTGTGTTGTTTGATGTATATTTAATCATGTGTGTGATATATAGGCATTTGTGTGATGTGTAGGCATGTGTGTGATGTGTAGGCATGTGTGTGATGTGCAGGCATGTGTGTGATGTGCAGGCATGTGTGTGATGTGTAGGCATGTGTGTGATGTGTAGGCATGTGTGGGATGAGTAGGCATGTGTGTGATGCATAGGCACACATGTGTGATGTGTACATGTATAAATGTGCATGTATGCTGACTGTCAACACTTAGAGGACCCAACACACTGGGCTGTTCCTACAGTTTCACCATCAGCACAACCGCTCTCTCCAAGAGCAATATCTTGAACACTGGTTTAGTGTCAACACAACATATTCAGTACCTATGGTTTTCTTCTGACACCTACTGCATCATGGCTTACAACTGGATGTAGAGTTTGCCTGAACATAACCAAACCTCAACATCTACATGCCAACATTGCACTGCTGCCCATGAGCAACACCAACCAATTTAACAGTGTTGGCTTGAAAGAAGTGGGGGTGGGAAAGCCTTGGCACAAATGTCTGTCAGGACAACGAACTAGTTTGGGGATGCATGGGAGAGGCGAAACTGCTGTAATACTAACTGCCAATCAGTCCAGTGTGTTGGGGACTTCAGTGGAGATGCCATTGAAGGAAAGGTAAAGTATGAAGCTGTAGATAATTATTTAAAACTTTACAGTTTTTAAGATGCATGACCACATTTGGTTTCAATATACCAAATGAGACAGCTATGTAACTTCCTAAAATTTTGATGTAAAAGCATCATCCTCTATTGCTGTATTTGTATCTACATAGAACAAAAGCAAGCTGCATCAGGAGAGCTTCGAAGGATGTTTGTTCAAGGATGTTCAATTACAAAGTCCATAACTAGTAAACTAACAATTGAAATATCAACCAGCCAATATATTACCAATTGAACCTACAAATAAAACGTGATGGAATTGGAAAATAAATAAGATGAAGAAAATTTAAGATAAATGAAAGATCAACAAAGCAATGGATGACATTTTGGTTATTTTAAGAACAAGATGGTGACAAAAAAGAAAGCCATGTGAGAGAAGACAAACAATATAAGGCAAATAAATGTATCAGATAGACCAAACAAGTTGAATTATTGAGACATTTCCTGATCCACTACTATTGGCCAACAGCACATACGGCAGTAGCCAAACAAGCAGCGGCAGCAGTAACAGCAATCATTAGCTATACTGTGCAGTAAAGGTTATCAAGGTTCTTCTTCTTCAACTACCTTTGTGCCATTTGGAAGCATGGAAACACAAAGGCTCGCCCTCCCACAACAGTGTGAGGACCTTCACCAGTACAGGCTCCTGTAATATCAACAATACATGAAAGTCTTGCAATGAGCATCAATTACTGTAGGAAAAAGTACAGCCACTCCCAGGAACTCTGATGATTTGCATGGAATATTACAATCAAGACCAAATCATAAAAAAAGTATATATGAGAATGGAAAGAAAACATTGGATTATTCATCTTTCAAAATAATAAATGCTTTAAGATTAGGCAAATGGATAAATTACCATTAAATCTAATCATTCTGTGCAGCTTTTGCAACTTGGAATTGAAAAGGAGACTGCCCCAGCAGATTGATCAAGTCTTGCAGTATTGTCTTATGGTACATCAAGTGCATCATTAGTTGACAGCATTTATTTAGCAAGGACAAGCAGCATTCAAGTTTGAATTCCAAACAACACTTTACCACGGAATGTCATCAGAGTCAGTGGACACAGAGCCACAATCATTTGCATAAAAGCATAATGGGGGCCAATATTCAGTTTTAAAACACTTGTGTCTGGATGTTGTGTTGAGCCGTATGACAAAGGAAGCAGTTAGTGATATGAGTCGACAAGTTGACTTGACATTTGAACTTGTCATGACTGACATTTGTCTTGAAATGTCAAAATCTCAAAAGAGGGTGACAAGTTAGACAAGTTGGTTAAATAACATGTGAATATGATTCTTTATGTTCTATTTACAGATATTTGTGCAAATTATATTGAATATAAAATAAACTTTATTAAAACTGTGGACCAAAAACTCAAATTAAATACATTTTTTTGATTGGAAGCTGATAGCATGGTACAATACTGCCATTTCTGTGAATGGAAAAGTATCTATCATGCAACACATAGGTATGGTGAAACACATCCAAGAATGTCTAAAGATGCCTAGCACTCTAAAGGAAACTGAGGCAGTCTCCAAGAAAGCAGAACGATCTGTATTTTCATAAATTTCTACACCTTTGGTAGCTACTTCACCTACAGAAATGCTGACAGTAAGCTTCAAAATGACTAAGCTTCTTTTAAATGGATACTGGTCCTAAAAGTAAGTCTTACTGAACAAAGCTTCAGAGAAGCTACTATTAAGTGACTTATATCTAAGTTCTAACCATATATTTTGAGATTCATGTTTATGAAATCAGTCTATTGGAATTTGCAGTCATCTTTCCAAACACTACAGTTCACAGTTACAAGACTAATTACAATTCAGAAAGATGCTCTTATTTTTTGTAAACCTTCAGAGTTTAACTGTAATGCATGTGTTTTGCATGTAAGATGTAATGTCATATGGCAGTAATGACACCAATGTGTGAAGTCTTGAATATTAGACTTAATTAATAGGCTATGACAACCAGTATCATATCAGTATGAGTTATGGACTTGTGAGTTGAGTTTCTTGCAAGTGTGACCATGTATGTACACCGTTTTAGTTTTGTAAGCCTATGTTACATTCATGTCTCTTTAAACCTTTTTTTTAGGGTAAGCTTCAGCAAGTGGGAGTGCAGTTTGTTCCGCGGACCAGAGGAAGGAGCCCGAGTAGTCATAGCTTTTCCTGGGATATGAGTGTCATGAGTCAAGGAACCTGCTTGACCGCAACACAAGATGTGGATGCTATGGGAGCAATTAGTAATATTGCCCAACAAATGCAGCTAGACAAAGCAGCCACATATGCCAAACTTGGTGAGTTTAGACTAGGGCGAGGGCCTCTTTTTGGCCAACAATTTGTGTGTGAAGTCTTGAATGTGTGTGATGTGTTGGCATGTGTGTGATGTGTTGGCACCTTCCATTCATCAACCAATTCTGCAGCTCCCAGCAACATCTGCTGCAACAGAGCGAACGTTCTCAACTATTGTAGCAACGCACACGGTCAAGATGAACAGGCTATTAGTTCAATGGAATATGAAGTTGGCATATGTCAAACACAACCTTAAAATCACCAGCAACAAGACACAGTCAAAAGAAACTGCTGAGATTACAAATGTAGACGCAAATAAGGTAGATGAAGATGACTGGTAAGCTGGTGATGATTACTCTTCAAACGTTGCTGATGGTGCCTTTTTTTCTGATGATGACAATGATGTATATACAGTTACTGTTTATTGGCTTTCCAGACTTTGATCTATCTACTGACAGTACACAAGAACTTGTTGGTTGAATGTAGAGTTCTTTGATCATCAGATAGCCTACAGTGAGACTAGAATCATGAGATGATATATATAAAAATGTATCTATTATATTATTATTTTATATAATAGTATATAATAAAAATAATATCAATAAGATTATATAATAATAGTATTATTTCTTCTATATATAATATAAATATATATATATATAATTAATAATATATTTATAGATAAGTTCCCACATACAACTTATGTCTCATGTTCTCAGCACTTGACAATGTAACACACCACAGCAATAACTTTTTTGTTTGGTATGTTTCAAATCCTATGATTGATTATTGTCTGTTCTTTCAGTAATAGAATACTTTAGTATGTAGCTTGGATGCCTGGTCAAGTGGTTGGTATAAGAGGTAACTAATCACTTATACAGTTATACTGCAGACCTACAGGCTATAGCCTACCATCCAGAATTGTATGTTTTTTTCTGCTATGCTATATTTTTATTTGTCATTCATTGGCTCATTTAAAAATGTTAATTAGGATTCAAGTTACTAGGCAACATACTTGTTTTTAATAAGAGCGAGTGCAGTTAGTTAAAGATGTTGCAAAATATAAGTATCATGTAAGGTTACAAATTTAAAGAATATTTTGTAGCTTAGCTATAGACTAGTGACCAAAGTTTTACATGAGTAGTTTAAATTCACTTCAAAATGTTATTATGCATGTAGTTACTATTAGTTTAGTCTATTACTATGAGTTGGTCTATTATGGAGCCTGGAGTGGTAATTGTATGTAAGGTAATTTAGGCAACTAATCATATACTATGCTACTACAGCAATGCTACAGCCTCACTGGCCCCTGCAGGTAATAGATGCCAATTGGATTTGAATGCCGTTTTCACTATATGCTGTATTATTTGCTTGCCATTTGCCTCATTGCAAATTTGGCCCATTTCAGAAATTTAGGGAGTAGGAGAAGAAACATTTCAATTTCTAACATATAATGATATGGTCTATAGCTAGATATCTGCTAATGTTGAGCATGCATATGCAAATCAACTGTGTCTGTACTGAACTGTAACTTGAAAGTAATAAAGGTTCATACAAATGATGCAACCCAATTTGTTTCAAACTTCACTGAAATTGATAATTTCAGCAAACTACTGGGAGGATTGGAAGGGCTATTGGGGAGGTGGAGGCCTACAGGCTACAGCCTAAAATATGAACTATATATGGTAGGCTGTAACCAGTTAGCTATAGGCTATAGCATAATAGCATATTAATAGGCTCTGACTGCTCTATAAAGCAATAATTTTTAAACATCAAATAGTTCATACATGTAGAAACTAATGTTCATAACATGACTCATGGGTCACATCAAAATTTATGTAAGGTAGTAACTTGAAATTCAAGTTGTAACTAGTAAATTGCAACAGTACAATAAATAGTTATTAGTCCCTGGGCAACACAAATGGAGTGCCACATTGGTTCGTATCCCATTTGTGAAGGTATTTATTGCTTATTTCAGTTATTTGAATGGTCAGTGAGGTAGAAAACCCTAATTACTCATTTATTAGTCATGTAAGTATTGTAAATTGTTGTATAATATCCTGAAGGCAGCCTTATCAATGAATATTTTTCAACTTGTCTAACTTGTCAACAACAAGTTAAATTTGTCCTTGACATATGTCAATTTTGAACTTGTCATGACAATTTGTATCACTAGTAGCAATTGACACAAGGGTGGGCAAGATCTGTGCCTTTGACAATACACAAACCCATAGCAAAGTGATTGGTGCATCTCAATGCTACTGCACTGACAGAGTGGGCTAGTAATTATTTCTATTAATTACAGAATCAAAAATCTCATTCTGCAAATTATTTTACAGAATCAAAAATCCCATTCTGCACATTATTTTACTGAAAAAAATCATTTGTCACTAGTCCACAACATCTTGTTAACGATGTATTTCCTGTGATGATGGATATGATCTGTAGGAGGAGAGACAGGAAGAATTTATTTACAATTTTGGATTAGAACAGCTACTGAAAAAATTCTCAAACAGGATATCATTTTAAAGGGTATCTGAATCTTTCATAATTGGCTCATATAGCTTTTATATATGAATTCTGAAAAAAAGGGTCAGAAGATAAGCGTAAGGTAAAGTAACACCCTGCGGTAGCAATGTGGGGTGATTCCCCACATCCTTTTTGGCACTGAAGAGTCAAAAATGTCACATTTTCAATACATGGCTTCAAAGAGCAAGTTTTTGTTAGTGGGAACCTCAAAGTGGAGGTGTTTTTCAGGTCATTGTAAATAATAGTTAGAAAAAATTAAAGCTCTGCAAACTTTGATGCTCTGGATAGAGTTTTCAATGGATTGTGGCCAAATTTGGTGATACCACAAAAATGTTGTGGTTGATTGCATGTGAAAGATTTTGGAAAAATGTATGTTTTTATAAACATATTTACATATGCAACTGTGGAGAGTCACCCCAGGGGAAAAAAACAATAGGGGTGACTCCCTGCACTCATTTTGTTGATAAATATTCTTGTTTCTCTGCATCAAAAAGTACTTAGCTATAAGTAATTCTTTACATATTTGATGGCATATGGAAGTAAATGACCCTCAAAAAAATGATACCACAGTTAATTTCAAAATACATTGCAAAATTCTTAATAACCCAATTTTCATATGACAAGGCAACAAGTCTAGGCCTAGGTTCAAACTTCTGTTCAACCTCTGGCTAGGTGTGAACTTTTTTATGATGCCTCCATATAAGCTAACAATACTGTACTTAGTATGCATTTGCATTTTTTTCAATGCAATTAGTTTGTTGAAGAAATGAATAAAAATTATGGTTTACTTGTTTCATGATATTTTTTAGAAGATTGTTTTTCAATAATATATCTTCATTTAATGATACATGAGTAAAGAGCTGTTTGGGCAAATTTGTTTGGAGGAGCAACAAGGGACTGGGCCAGGTACTGTGGGAGTAACCAGCAGGCCAGAGATAAGTCAGACAAAACCAGGGAAGCCTGCAAGGGCCACCAGGCCTGACAGGGGGCCAGGCTGGGGGCTGCAAGGACAGGTTTGGAGAAATTACTTCCAGTACAGGCAGTTTGTAACCGTTAAAGAAAAAAGGTTCGATAACTGAGATGAAAAAAAAATCCTTGCAACTGTCAAGGACAACTGCAGCATAGGATCAAATAAGACCTGTCAGGCAAAAAAATATACAATATTTATCAAGTAAATGATAGCTACATACCAGTAGTAATATAGACATGCTCATTCCATCGGTTCTCCCAAACTTTAAATTTTGATTTCATCAAATATTGATATAACTGGGATGCAGGATGTCACTCCATTTGGGGCATGACTTGCCCCAGTTTTGTGCAGAATGACCTTTTTTGGGTTGATTGTAGAATGTTGAAACTTACAGGGCTTCATGGTCATCATAGTAGCTATACACACCGCAAATACAATTGTTCTAGGTAACATGATTTTTGAGTCATTTCAAAGTAGCATCAACCAGGATGACTCCTCGCATCTTCTGCTTACTTTGAAAGAACTCAAAAAGTACATAGGTCTTGGAACTTTTAATTTATGGTGTGTATTATAGGTTCTATTATGATCATGAAGCACCATAAGTTTCTAAATTCTATCATAAACCAAAGAAAAAGGTAAATACAAAAAACCTGCAGCAAGCTATGTCCCCTAATCAGGGGTGATTCTTTGCACCAAATGGGGTGATTCCCTGCACCCTCAATATATCAATAATTGAAGAGCAAATTTATAGTTTCAGAGTACCAATAGAAAGAGCAAGCTTATATTAGTACAAAACAGTTGCTCATAATAAAATTTTACTCAAATTATTACATCTAACATTTTTTTTATGCTTGTCTGTTCAAGAGATTTTTTTTGTTACGGCGGGAAACCAACAATTCATTTAATAATTGCAAACTAACTTTACTGGAAGTCATTTCTTCACATCCTGAAATAATAATGACCCCAAAAAATCAGTAAACAAGCAAATATTATGAAAAAACAATATTTTTAAAAATACTACAACAAATTATTTCAAAGAGGTATTTCCTAATCTCTATTGCAAACTGACTGCTTTAGCATGAATACAAAGCTTGTTAGATAAGGTATTGATATCTTAATATGGGAATAATATTTAAAAAGTTTCTACTTTGCTAGGTGTCAAACAGAACTTAACACTTCAGCCTAGACTGTCACCATGTTGTAGGTATAAACATTGGGTCATTATAAAATTAATTTGCTGTTGAGTCTTTATTTTTGGTCATTTACTTTCAGATGTTATTATGTGCAGACAATTACTTTTAATTACTTTTCATTTAAGAAAAACAATAATATTTAATAACAAATCAGGTGCGGGGAATCACTCAGTGTTTTTTTCACCTGGGGTGGTTTCCCACAGTTGTATGTATTTATATATTTATATAAGTATAAATCTCCTTCCAAAATCCTTCTTACGCAGCAAACAACAACACATTCCAAGTATCACCATCAAATTTGACTACAACCCATTGGAAACTCTAACCACAGCATCAATGTTGGCAGAACGTTGATTTTTTCAAAACCAAAATTATCTGACCTGAAAAACACACTTTCATTTTGTTGATTTTTCATAATTCTGTGTGTGTATCAAATTTCTACAAGTAACTGATACTTACCAACCAAGACCTGCTCGTACAAGGCCCATAATCAAAAAGCTACATTTCTGACATTATGATGCCCAAAAGGGGGGTGCAGGAAGTAACACCTGATTTTCGACCATGAGGAATCATCCCAGTCAACTCTATTCCAAAAATTCAGTGAGTCACCACATCTGACACTACATCACTCTACAAGAGCTTTATAATTATGTGTTGACTCACACAGATTATCATGATTACCTCATAACTGAGAAGACTTGGCAATTTTTATAAAAGCATAACAATGAAGAAGAGACTAATCTATTAGGAATTAGCATCAAAAACTTTTCTGAATGACATTGTTCTGTTGAGAAAACAACTGCACCGTGTAAAACATTGTCTCTCTGCTGGGGCTGGGAGACAAGTCAATCTACCAGTGATTGATGGCATATGAATATTAAATAATTTGATAAGCTATACAAATAGATATGTTAAGAAATCAGTCAGCTACCAAGAGCTGACTGTATTTGATGTCGACAAAAATCAAAATTAGCCAGCTATTGCCAAGGAATAAGTGAATATGGCTGTTACAAGAAGATGTTGGTTTTAGCTTTATTCACTGCAACCCGAATAAGTTGATAATAGCTTCAGCTACAAGCTACAGTACAACCTAATTAATTTTTTTGTTTTCAACAAATGTACGTTTGTACTGATTTGAAAGCAGATTTGACCAACAAAACACTTAAATGGCACACGCTATATATAAACCAAATGTTCGTTGTTCAACCAAAAACTATAGATTAGTAAAAGGTGTTCCAGAAAGTTTTTATTCCTAGCTAAACAATGAGAATTCAACTTAAATTTGGTTGCTAATTTTTAGAAAAATATCTAACCAATATAGGACACATTCAGATATAACATAATATTCTAATTGAAGTTAGTAAGCAGCATCTACCAGTATATATTGGCTCCTTAACTTCTCTATCAGAATGACCTCCGCATATCAGAAGCCTTGAAAGTTGACCTTTGACCTTATATGAAAAAAATTGTTTTATATGATTCTTTATATAACTTGCCACAAAGCTATGTTATAAAGTAACTTGATTTTTTTGGCATATTACTAGTATTTTAGCAATGGCTTTATATGTGAACCTAATATGCATTTTTCAACAATTCAAGCTAAATTGCACTCACTGGCTGATATTAAAGATCAGACATTTATTTCACACTTAGACTTCAATGACCAAATGACACAGACGTAAAATTGTACCTTTTGCAAAGGAATAACATGGTAGATACCTAGGTGCAGATACATATAGTTCTGGTGGCCGCGGCAGCGACGGTTCTGGTGGCCGCGGCGGCGGCGGTTCTGGTGGCCGCGGCGGCGGCGGTTCTGGTGGCCGCGGCGGCGGCGGCTCTGGTGGCCGCGGCGGCGGCGGTTCTGGTGGCGGCGGCGGCGGTTCTGGTAGCCGCGGCGGCGGCGGTTCTGGTGGCCGCGGCGGCGGCGGTTCTGGTGGCCGCGGCGGTGGCGGTTCTGGTGGCCGCGGCGGCGGCGGTTCTGGTGGCCGCGGCGGCGGCGGTTCTGGTGGCCGCGGCGGCGGCGGTTCTGGTGGCCGCGGCGGCGGCG